>JAOTJB010053504.1:0-21656 GCA_027123815.1 Erythroxylum minutifolium | reverse complement strand
TTGTTGCTAGCACCTTCTATGGCAAATAAGCCCGTTGGTATGGTCGATTGGCACCTTCGGTGGGAAAACAAATCGTTCGCCACGTTCGATGGGCAAAACCGCCCGTTGCAACTGTTGCTAGGCTCCTTCGGTGGGAAAAACCACTCGTTGGCAAAGCTTCGGTAGGCAAAATAGCCTATTTGCACAGTCACTAGACAATTTTGGCAGACAAAACAGCCCATTGGCACGATCGTCAGGCACCTTCCGTGAAAAATAGCCCTTTGGCACAGCTTTGGTGGATAAAATGGCCCGTCGGCACAATTGCTGGGCACATTCGATAGGAAAAGAATCAAGTTGAGCACCTTTAGAGGGCAAAATAGCCCGTTGGCATGGTCGTTAGGCACCTTTGGTGGGAAAAATAACCCGTTGGCATAGCTTTGGTGGGCAAAACAGCTCGTTGACACCGTCGCGAGGCACCTTCAGTGGGAAAAACAGCTCATTGGGCACCTTCTGTGCCAAAAAAGCCCGTTGGCACAATTACTAGGCATCTTTGCTAGGTAAAACAGCCCATTGGCACAGCTTTTGTGGGCAAAATAACCAGTTATTAAGGTCGCTAGGCACCTTTAGTGGGAAAAACAACTCATAGGGCACCTTCAATAGGAAAAACAACTCGTTGGCACGGTCACTTAGCACCTCTGGTGGGAAAATAGCCAATTGGCACGGTCACTGGGGACCTTCAGTAGGAAAAACAGATCTTAGCATGGTCGCTAGGTAACTTTGGTAGAGAAAATAGCCCGTTGGCACTATCACTAGGCACCTTTGGTGGGAAAAATAGCCCTTTGCCAAAGCTTTGGTGGGCAAAATAGCCCGTCAGAACATTGGCTAGGCCCCATTCGGTGGGAAAAACAGCAAGTAGAGCATCTTCGAAGGCAAAACAGCCCCTTGGCACAGTCAGTAGGTATTTTGGTGGGAAAAACAACCCGTTGACGCAGCACCTGTAGGTAAAACAGCCCGTTGGCACAGTCTTTAGGCACCTTTGGTGGGCAAAATAGCCCGTTGACACAGTGGCTAGGCACCTTGGGTGGAAAAAATAGCTCGTTTGGCATCTTTTATGGCAAAATAGCTCATTGGAATGATCACTAGGCACCTTTTCGGGGTAAAATAGCCCGTTGGCACAACTTCTGTCGATAAAACAGCTCGCTGGCATGGTCGCTAGGCATCTTCGTTGGGAAAAACAGCTCGTTACGCACCTTCAGTGGGAAAAATAGTCCATTGGCACGATTGCCAGGCACCTTCGTTAGGCAAAATAGCCCATTAGCACAGTTGCAAGCACCTACAGTGGGATAAATAGCCAGTTGACACACCTTCGATTGGAAAAGCAGCCCATTAGCATGGTCACTAGGCACCTTTAGTGGGAAAGCAGATCTTTGAGCAACTTTGGTTGGCAAAACAACCTTTTGGCATGGCTGCTAGGCACCTTCGGCGGGAAAAAGAACTCGTTTAGCACCCTTGATGGGCAAAACAGCCTTTTGGCACAGTCGCTAGGCACCTTTCGTGGGAAAATAACTCATTGGCACTGCTTCTATGAGCAAAACAACCCCTTGGCGTGGTCGGTAGGCACTTATGGTTGACAAAATAGTCAGTTGGCACGGTCGCTAGGTATCTTTGGTGGAAAGACTAGCCCTTTGGCACCTTTGGTGGGCAAAACAACCTAGTGATAGGGTGTCTAGGCACCTTCAGTGTGGAAAACAACTCGTTAGGCACCTTTTGTGGGGAAAACAGCCCATTAGCATGGTCACTAGGCACCTTTGGTGAGAAAAACAGCCGGTTGGCAAACTTGTGTTGACAAAACAGCCCGTTGGCATGGTTGCTGGGCACCTCCGGTGGAAAAAACAGCTCGTTGGGCATTTTTAGTGGGCAAAATAGCCCATTGGCATGGTTACTAGGCGGCTTTGGTAGGAAAAACAGCCTTTGCCACAGCTTCTGTGGGCAAAATAATCGATTGGCACGGTCGCTAGGCACCTTTGTTAGGAAAACAGCCCGTTGGCACATTCATTAGGCACCTTTGGTGGGAAAGTTTGCTCATTGGTAAAGCTTCTATGGGCAAAACAACCCGTTGGAACAGTTTTTATGGGCAAAATAGGCGGTTGGCATGGTCGTTAGGCATCTTTGGTAGGAAAAATAGCCGTTGGCATAGCTTCTATGGACAAAATAGGCCGTTTGCACGATCTCTAGGCATCCTCGGTTAGAAAAGCAACACTTTAGCAAAGCTTCGATGGGCAAAATAGCTCGTTGGCACCGACACGAGGCACCTTCATTGGGAAAAACAACTTTTTGGACACCTTCTGTGGCAAAATAGCTAGTTGGCATGATCGCTAGGCACCTTCGCTAGGTACAACAGCCCGTTGGCACAACTTTTGTGGCCAAAATAGCCCGTTGGCATAGTCGCTAGGCACCTTCGGTGGGCAAAATTGCCAGTTGGCACATCATTGGTTGGGAAAATAGTATGTCAGCACAGTTACTAGGCACCTTCGGTGGGAAAAACTGCTCGTTGTTCACCTTTGGTGCTCAAACAACCCATTGGCATGATCACTTCGCAACTTTGGTGGGAAAAATAGCATGTCGGCACTGCTTCTGTAGGCAAAACAACCCATTGGCACAATCTTTAGGCACCATCGGTGGAAAAAACAGCCCTTTGGCACGATTGTTAGGCACAAAAATTGTCCGTTTGCACAGCTTCGGTTCGTAAACAGCCCATTGGCACGAATGCTAGGCACCTTCGGTGGGAAAAAGACCTCGGTGGGCGAAACAACCCGTTGACACAGTCGCTAGGCACCTTTGTTTGGAAAAATAACTCGTTAATATAGCTTTTGTGGGCAAAATAACCCGTTGACACGGTCGCTAAAGACCTTCGGTGGGAAAATAGCCCATTTGCACAGCTTCAGTTGGCAAAATCGCTTGCTGGCATGGTCGCTAGGCACTTTCGGTCAAAAAAATAGCCTGTTAACATAGTTTTAGTGGACAAAATGGCTTGTTGGCACACCTTATGTGGGCAAAATAGCACGTTGGCACGGTTGGATAGACACCTTCAGTGGGCACAACAGCCTATTGGCATGGTCGCTAGGCACTTTCCGTAGGCAAAACAACCTGCTGGCATGGTCGCTAGGCACCTTTGGTGGGAAAAAGACCTCGTTGCGCATCTTCGATGGGCGAAACAACCCGTTGACACAGTCACTAGGCATCTTTGTTTGGAAAAAAAGCTCGTTAACATAGCTTATGTGGGCAAAATAACCCGTTAACACGGTCGCTAGGCACCTTTAGTGGGAAAAACTACTCATTGGGTAGCTTCTGAGGGCAAAATAGCCCGTTGCCATGGTCATTGGCCACCTTCGGTGGGAAAAACAGCTTGTTGGGCACCTACGGTGGGCAAAACAACTTGGTGGCGTGGTTGTTAGGCACCTTTGGTTGGAAAAACAACTCATGGGATAGCTTCTGTGGGCAAAATAGCTTGTTGGCACCGTCGCTACGCATCTTCTGTGGGAAAAACAGCCCTTTGGCACAACTTTGGTAGGCAAAACAGTCCTTTGGCACAGTCGTTGCGCACCTTCGGTAGGAAAAATAGCTCATTGGGCACCTTCTGTGGCAAAATAGCCCATTGCCACGAATGTCAGGCATCTTTGCTTAGTAAAATAGCCCATTGACACAACTTTTGTGGGCAAAGGAGCCTATTGACACAGTCACTAGACACCTTCCGTGGGAAAAACAACTCGATGGGCACCTTCGGTGGGTAAAACATCCTACTAAAATGGTCGCTATGCACCTTCGGTTGGAAAAACATCTCGTTGGCACAACTTTTGTGGGCAAAACAACCAGTTGGCATGATCGTTACGTAATTTTGGTAGGAAAAACGGCCCATTGGCATAGTCATTAGGCATCTTTGGTGGGAAAAACAGCCAGTTGGCATGGTCGCTAGGCATCTTCTGTGGGAAAAATAGCCTATTGGCAAAGCTTTTGTCGACAAAACAACCCGTTAACATGGTTGCTAGGCACCTTTTGTGGGGAAAACATCCCTTTAGCCAAGTTGCCAAGCACCTACAGGGGAACAACAGCTAGTTGGCACACCCTTGGTTGGCAAAATAACCCGTTGGCACGGTCACTTGGCACCTTCGATGGACAAAATAGCTCATTGGCAAAATAGCACATTGGGCACTTTCGGTGTGCAAAGCAACCAATTGGCACCTTCAGTGGAAAAAACAACCCGTTGGCATAGCTTCTGTGGGCAAAACAGCTCGTTGGCAAGGTAGATAGGCACCTTTGGTAGGCAAAATAGCTGGTTAGCACAGTCTCCAAGCACCTATAGTGGGAAAACAGCCAGTTGGCACACCTTCGGTTGGTAAAACAGCCCATTAACACGATCACTAGGCACCTTCAGTGGCAAAAACAGATCGTTGGGCACATTCAGTGGGCAAAACAACCTGTTGGCATAGTTGTTAGGCACCTTTGGTGGGAAAACAACTTGTTTAGCACCTTCGATGGGCAAAACAATCAATTGGCACTGTCATTAAGCACCTTCAGTGGGAAAACAACCTGTTATCACAACTTCTATAGATAAAACAACCACCTGGCACAATCGATCGGCACCTATGGTGGGAAAAATAGTCAGTTAGCACCGTCGTTAGGTATCTTCGGTGGGAAATATAGCCCTTTGGGCACCTTTGGTGGGCAAAACAACCAGTTGATAGGGTCGCTAGGCACCTTCAGTGTGAAAAACAACTCGTTGGGCACCTTCAGTGGGAAAACAATCTGTTAGCACAGTCACCAGGCACCTTCTGTGGGATAAACAGCTGGTAGGTGCAGCTTCGGTTGGCAAAACAATCCGTTGACATGGTTGCTAGGCACCTTTGGTGGGAAAAAAAGCTCGTTGGGCTCTTTCATTGGTCAAAATAGCCCGTTGGCATAGCTTCTGTGGGTAAAACAGCCCATTGGCACGATCGCTAGGCACCTTCGGTGGGAAAAATTACCAGCTAGCACATCTTCGGTTGGCAAAATCCCTCACTATCGCTAGGTGCCTTCGGTGGGAAAAACAGCTCGTTGGCAAAATCTCGGTGGGCAAAACAGTCTGTTGACATGGTCGCTAAACACCTTGGGCGGCCACAATAGCCCATTGGCACGGTTGCTAGGCGTCTTCGGTGGGAAAAACAACTCGTTGGCACAGCTTTAGTGGGTAAAACAGCCTCTTGGCACTACCGCCAGGCACCTTCGTTGGGTAAAATAACCCATTGGCATGGTCACCAGGCACCTTCAGTGGGAAAAACTACTCGTTGGCATAGCTTCGGAGGATAAAACAGCCTATTGACACGGTCGCTAGGCACCTTTGGTGGGAAAAATAGTACATTGGTATGATTGCTTTGTCCCTTCGGTGGGAAAAACAACCCATTTTGACAGTCACTAGGCACCTTCAATGGGAAAAATAACTCGTTGGGGGCCTTCGTTGGGCAAAACAGCCCATTAGCATAGTCGCTAGGCACCTTCGGTGTGAAAAAAGCCCATTGGCGTATCTTCAGTGGGCAAAATAGCCCATAGACATCCCCTTCGGAGGGAAAAACAGCCAATTGGCACGATTGCCAGACATCTTCGGTCGGTAGGCACATTCTGTAGAAAAGGCAGCTCGTTGGGCACCTTCGGTGGGCAAAACAACCCTTTGGTACGGTCACTAGGCACCTTTGGTGGGAAAAATAGTTTGTTGGGCACCTTCAATGGGCAAAATAGACCGTTGGTTTAGTCGCTAGGCACCTTCGTTGGGAAAAATAGCTCCTCGGGCTCCTTCGGTGTGCAAAATAGCCCTTTGACAGGGTCGTTAGGCACTTTCGGAGGAAAAAACTGCCTATTTACGTAGCCTCGGCTGGCAAAATAGCTCGTTGGCACGATCGCTAGGCACCTTCGGTGGGAAAAAGACCTCGTTGGGCACCATCAGTAGGTAAAACAACTCGTTAGCATGGTCGCTAGGTACCTTCAGCGAGAAAAACAGCTCGTTGGCATGGTCACAAGACACCTTCAGTGGGAAAAACAGATCGTTGGGCATATTGGGTGGGCAAAACAACACGTTGGCTTGGTCGCTGGACACCTTTAATGGGAAAATAACTCATTTAGCACCTTTGATGGGAAAACAACCCGTTGGCATGGTTGCTAGGCACCTTTGGTGGAAAAATAGCCTATTCGCACAACTTCTATGGGTAAAACAACCCATTGGCCTGGTCTATAGGGACCTACGGTGAGTAAAACAGTCAGTTGAGACTGTCGTTAGGCATTTTCAGTGGGAAAACTCGCCCATTGGGCACCTTTGGTGGGCAAAATAACCCGAGGATAGGGTCACTAGGCACCTTCAGTGTGAAAAATAACTCGTTGGGCACCTTCGGTGGGAAAACAACCCGTTAGCAAGGCCACAAGGCACCTTCGGTGGGAAAAAATTACCAGCTAGCACATCTTCGGTTGGCAAAACCCCTGGCTGGTGCTGTCGCTAAGCACCTTTGGTAGGAAAAACAGCTCGTTCGGCATCTTTGGTGGGCAAAATAGCCTGTAGGAGCGGTCTCTAGGCTCCTTTGATAGGAAAAATAGCACGTTGGCATAGCCTCTGTGGACAAAATAGCTTGTTGGCACGGTCGCTTGGCACCTTTGATGGGAAAAATAGCCCATTGTGTACCTTTGGTGGGCAAAATAGCCCATTAGTACGACCTCTAGGCACCTTCGGTAAGAAAAGCAACCCAATGGCACACCTTCAGTGGGCAAAATAGATTGTGGGCATGGTCGCTAGGCCCCTTCGGTGGGAAACACAGCCCATTGGTATGGTTGATTGGCACCCTCGGTCGAAAAAACAGATCATTGGGCACCTTTAGTGGCCAAATCAACACATTGGCATGGTCGCTAGACATCTTTGGCAGGAAAAACAACCGATTGGCAAAGCTTTGGTGGGCAAAACAGCTTGTTGGGCACCTTCTGTGGCAAAATAGCCCATTGGCACGATCGCTAGACACCATTGATGGGTAAAATAGCCCGTTGGCACAACTTCTGTGGGCAAAACAGCCCGCTGGCACAATCACTAGGCGTCTTTGGTCAAAAAAATAGCTCATTGGGCACCTTCGGTGGGCAAAACACCCCTTTGGCATGGTCACTAGGCACCTTCAGTGGGAAAAACAGATTGTTGGGCACCTTCGGTGGGCAAAGCAACTTGTTCTAACTGTCGCTAGGCACCTTTGGTGGGAGAAACAACCCATTGGCAAAGCCTCGATGGTCAAAAAACCCATTGACATAGTCGTCAGGCACCTTTAGTGGGCAAAACACCCCTTTGACATGGTCACTAGGTACCTTCAATTGGCAAAATAGCCTGTTGGCACAGTTTTGGTGGGTAAAACATCCTCTTGGCACTGTTGCAGGCACCTTCCATTGGCATGGTTGCTACGCACCTTTGGTGGGAAAAACTACCTGTTGGCATAGCTTCGGAGGACAAAACAGCCAGTTGGCACGGTCGCTAGGCACCTTCGATAGGAAAATAGCCCGTTGGCATAGCTTCGATGGGTAAAACAGCCCGTTGAGCATGGTTGCTAGGCACCTTTGTTGGGAAAAAGTACCCGTTGGCATAGCTTCGGAGGACAAAACAACCTGTTGGCACAGTCACTAGGCACCTTCGGTGGGAAAAATAGCCCGTTGGCATAGCTTCAGTGGGCAAAACAGCCCATTGGCACAGTTGCTAGGCACCTTCGGTGGGAAAAACAACTTGTTGAGCACCTTTAGTGGGCAAAACAACCCACTTGTACGGTCGTTAGGCACTTTTGGTGGGAAAAACAGCTCGTTGGGCACCTTCGGTAGGTAAAATAACCCGTTAGCTTGGTCGCTCAGCACCTTTATTGGGAAAAACAGCTCCTTAGGCACCTTTGATGGGAAAAACAACCCGTTGACAAGGTCACTAGGCACTTTCGAAGGGAAAAGCTACCTGTTGCAAAGCTTCGGTTGGCAAAACAACCCATTGGCACGATTGCTAGGCACCTTTGGTGGGAAAAAGACCTGTTGTGCACCATCGGTAGGCAAAACAACCTGTTGGCACGGTCGTTAGGTACCTTCATTGGGAAAAATGGCCTATTGGCACGATCGCTAGGCACCTTTAGTGAGCAAAACAACCCTTTGGCACAGTCACTAGGTACCTTATGTGGGAAAAATAGCCCGTTGGCATAGCTTTTGTGGGCAAAACAGCCCATTTGCACAGTCACTAAGTATGTTCGATAGGAAAAATAGATCATTAGGTGCCTTCCACAATCAAAACAGCCCATTGGCATGGTCGCTAGGCACCTTGGGTGGGAAAAACATACCATTGGCACAACTTTGGTTGGCAAAAAACCGCCAGCTAGTATGGTCGCTAGGCGATTTCGGTGGAAAAATAACTTATTGGGCATCTTTGGTGGGCAAAACAACTCATTGGCATGGTCGCTAGGCATCTTTGTTTGAAAAAACAGGCCATTGGTGGAGCTTATGTGGGAAAAACAGCCTGTTGTCGTGGTGACTAGGCACCTTCAGTGGGAAAAATAGCTCGTTTTGCACCTTCGGTGGGCAAAACAACCTGCTGACATGGTCGCTGGGCACCTTTGGTTAGAAAAACAGCTCGTTGGCACAGCTTCTGTGGGCATAACAGCTTGTTGGCACAACTTTGGTGGGAAAAATAGCTCGTTGGCACGGTAGCTAGGTACCTTCAGTGGGAAAAACAACTCGTTGCGCACCTTCTTTAGTAAAATAGCTCATTAGCATGATCGATAGGCACTTTTACAAGGCAAAACAGCTCAATGACACATCTTTTGTGGGCAAAGCAGCCCATTGGCACAGTCGCTAGACACCTTCGATGGGAAAAATTGCTTCCTCACGTCTTCGATGGGCAAAACAGCCTATTAGCACGGTCGCTAGGCACCTTCAATGGGAAAAACAACCCTTGCATTGCTTCTGTGGAAAATATTACCCATGGGCACGGTCGTTAGGCACCTTTAGTGCAAAAAACATCTTGTTGGTATAGCTTCGGTGGGCAAAATTGCCCGTTGGCAATGCTTATGTCGGAAAAACAACACATTGACACTGTTGCTAGGCATATTTAGTGGGAAAGACAAATAGTTGGGGAAAGCTTTTATGGGCAAAATAGCCCGTTGGCATGATCGCTAGGCACTTTCAATGGGAAAAACTACCCGTTGGCACGATCGATAGGCACTTTTGATGGGCAAAACAGCCTGTTGGCACGATTATTAGGCACCTTCAGTGGGAAAAGTAACCCATTGGCACTGCTTCGATGGGAAAAATAGTCCCTTGGCATAGTTGTTAGGCACCTTCAGTGGGCAAAATAGCTCGTTGGCATGGTTGCTAGGCACCTTCGGTGAAAAAAACAAGTCCTTGGGCACCTTCAGTAGGAAAATTAGCCCGTTGGCAGGGTCGCTAGGTTCCTTCAGTGGGAAAAATAGCCCTTGGCATTGCTTCTGTGGGCAAAACTGCCTATTGGCACGGTCATTAGGCAACTTCGATGGGAAAAATATGCTGTTGGCATGGGTTTGGTGGGCAAAACAGCCAGTTGGCAGAGCTTATGAGGTAAAACAGCATATTGGTACTATCGCTAGGTACCTTTGGTGGGAAAGACAATTAGTTGGGCAGCATCAGTGGGCAAAACAGCCCGTTGGCATGGTCACCGGGCACCTTCGGTGGTAAAAACTGCCCATTGACATAGCTTCGGTAGACAAAACAACCCGTTGGCACAGTTACTAGGCATCTTTGGTATGAAAAATAGCCAGTTAACACAGCTTCGGTGGGCAAAACAGTCCATTAGCAAAGTCACTAGGCACCTTCGGTGGGAAAAAAAGCACGTTGAGAACCTTTGGAGGGCACAACCCATTGGCACAGTCACTAGGCACCTTCAGTGGGAAAAATAGCCAGTTGGTATAGCTTCTATGGGAAATACAGCCCATTGGCATGGTCGCTAGGCGACTTTGGTGGGAAAAATAGCTCATTGACATAACTTATGTGGGCAGAACAACCCATTCATGTGGTGGCTAGGCACCTTTGGTAGGCAAAACAGCCCTTTAGCATAGTCACCAAGCACCTACAGTGGGAAAAACAGCCCGTTGCCAAAATAGCACATTGGGCACTTTTAGTGGGCAAAACAAGTAATTGACACCTTCGGTGGAAAAAATAGCCCGTTGGCACAGCTTCTGTGGGCCAAACACCCCGTTGGCACGATAGCTAGGCACCTTCAGTGGGCAAAACAGCTTGTTAGCACAATCGCCAAGCTCCTACAGTGGGAAAAACAGCCAATTGGCACACCTATGGTTGGCAAAATAACCCGTTTGCACAGTCACTAGGCACCTTCAGTGGAAAAAATAGATCATTGGGCACTTTTGGTGGGAAAAACAACCCTTTGGCATGGTCACTGGGTACCTTGGATGAGAAAATAGCTCGTTGACACAGCTTCTATGGGTAAAACAACCCCTTGGCACAATCGATAGGCACCTACAGTGGGCAAAATAGTCGTTATACATCTTTGGTGGGAAAATTAACCCGTCGGCTAACTTTGGTGGGCAAAACAGCCTCGTGACAAGGTTGCTAGTCACCTTCGAAATGAAAAACAACTTATTGAGCACCTTCATTAGGAGCACAACCCGTTAACACGGTCACCAGGCACCTATGGTGGGCAAAACAGCCCATTGGCACGGTTGCTAAGCACCTTTGGTAGGAAAAACAACCCGTTGGCACAGCTTCTGTGGGAAAAATAACCCGTTGGCACAGTCACTAGACACCTTCGGTGGGAAAAACAACTCGTTGGGGACCTTTGGTACGTAAAACAGCCCGTTGGCATGATCGCTAGGCATCTTCGGTGAGAAAAACAACTCATTGGCACACCTTTGATGGGAAAATCAACCTGTGGGCATGGTCACAAGGCCCCTTTAGCGAGAAAAATTGCCCATTGGCACACCATCGGTAGGCAAAATAGCCCATTCGCACAGTTGTTAGACACCTTCAGTGGGCAAAACAACCTGTTGGCACAGTCCCTGGGCACCTTTGGTGGGAAAAACAACTCGTTGCCACATCTTCGGTGGGCAAAACAGTCCGTTGGCATGGTCGCTTGGCACATTTGGTGGGAAAAACAAATCACTGGGCACCTTTCGTGGCTAAAACAGCATGTTGGCACAGTTGCTGGGCATCTTCGGTGGGAAAAACAACCCATTGGTAGAGTTTCGGTGGGCGAAACAACCCCTTGGCATTGTCCTTGGGCACCTTCAGTGGGAAAAGCAGTTCGTTGGGCTCCTTCTGCAGAAAAATAGCCCATTGGCATGATAGCTAAACACCTTTGATTAATGAAAAAGCCCGTTAGCACAGCTTCTGTGGGCAAAATAGCTAGTTGGCACAGCTTCTGTGGGCAAAACAGCTAGTTGGCACAGTCGCTAGGTAACTTCGGTGGGAAAAACAACTCGTTGGACTCGACGGGCAAAAGATCCCGTTCTAACTGTCGCTAGGCACCTTCGGTGGACAAATAGTTGGGCACCTTCGGTGGGCAAAATAGCCCGTTGGCATGGTTGCTAGGCACTTTCGGTGGGAATAACTGCTCGTTGGCATAGCTTCATTGGGCAAAACAGCCCATTAGCATGGTTAGTAGGCACCTTCAATAGGAAAAATAGCCCGTTGGCATAATTTTGAGAAGCAAAGCAGCCCGTTGGCACAATCGTTAGGCACCTTTAGTTGGGAAAACAACACATTGAGCACCTTCGTAAGGCAAAACAACCTAATAGCATAGTCACTACGCACCTTCGGTGGGAAAAACAACCTATTGGCAAAGCTTCTATGAGCAAAACATCCCATTGGCACAGTCATGATGCATCTTTAGTGGGAAAAACAGCTAGTTGGGCAAATTCGACGAGCAAAACAACCATTTGGTACGGTCACTAGGCACCTTGGGTGGGAAAAATAGCTCGTTGGTACTGCTTTTGTGGGCAAAATAGCCCGGTGGCACGGTCGCTAGGCATCTTCGATAGGTAAAACAACCTGGTGGCACGTTTGCTAAGCATTGGCAAAATCGCTAGGCACCTTCGGTGGGTAAAACAATCCATTGGCTTAGTCACTAGGCACTCTCTGTGGGCCAAACAGCCCATTGGCACCACTTCGGTGGGAAAAATAGCTCATTGAGTACCTTCGGTGGGCAAAACAACCCGTTGTCATTGTCGTTGGGCACCTTTTGTAGGAGAAACAGCCCATTGGCACAATTACTAGGCACCTTCGATGGGAAAAACAACATGTTGAGCACCTTTAGAGGGCAAAACAGTCCGTTGCCATAGTCGTTAGGCACCTTTGGTGGGAAAAATAGCCTATTGGCACAGTTGCTAGGCACCTTCGGTGGAAGAAACAACTCCTTAGTCACCTTTGGTGGGCAAAATAGCCCGTTGGCATAGTCATTAGGCGACTTCGGTGGGAAAATCATCTCGTTGGCATAGCTTCGGTGGGCAAAATAGCCCGTTGGCAAAGCTTATGTGGGCAAAACAACACATTAGCACTGTCGCTAGACACCTTCGGTGGGAAAGACAAATAGTTGGGTGCCTTCGGTGGATAAAATAGCCCGTTGGCATGGTCGCTAGGCACCTTCGGTGGTAAAAACTGCCCATTGGCATAGCTTCGATGGACAAAACAGCCCGTTGGCATGGTTACTAGGCACCTTCGTTGGGAAAAATAGCCCCTTGGCATAACTTTTGTGGGCAAAACAGCCGTTGGCAAAGCTTATGTGAACAAAACAACACATTGGCACTATCACTAGGCACCTTCACTGGGAAAGACAAATAGTTGGGCACTGTCGGTGGGCAAAATAGCCCATTGGCATAGCTTTGGTAGACAAAATAGCCCGTTGGCTTAGTTACTAGGCACCTTTAGTGGGAAAAATAGCCCATTTGCATAACTTCGGTGGGCAAAACAGCCCATTGGCACAGTGACTAGGCACCATATATGTGAAAAATAACACATTGAGCACCTTCGTTGAGCAAAACAACCCGTTGGCACAGTCAGTAGGCACCTTCGGTGGGAAAAATAGCCTATTGGTACAGTTTCTATGAGAAAAATAGCCCGTTGGTACGGTCGCTAGGCATCTTTGGTGAGAAAAACAGCTTGTTGGCACGGTTGCTATGAATCTTAGTTCAAAAAACAACCCCTTGGCAAAGCTTCTATGGGCAAAACAGTCCGTTGGCATGGTCATTGGGCACCTTTGGTGGGCAAAACAGCCTGTTGGCATAGTCTCCAATCACCTATAGTGGGAAAAATAACCATTCGGCACACTTTTGGTTTGAAAAACAACCCTTTGGCACAGTTACTAGGCACCTTCGGCGGGCGAAACGTCCTATTGGCAAAACAGCATATTGGGCACTTTCGGTGGGTAAAACAACTAATTGGCACTATTGCTAGGAACCTTTGGTGGGAAAAACGGCTCATTGGCCTAGCTTCTATGGGTAAAATACCCTGTTGGCACAGTCGCTGGACACTTTCGGTGGGAAAAAGATCTCATTGGGCACCATTGGTGGGTAAAACAACCCGTTGGCACGATCGGTAGGCACTTTCAATGGGAAAAATAGCCCGTTGGCATGATCACTAGGCACCTTCAGTGGGCAAAACAACCATTGGCACGATCACTAGGCACCTTCGGTGGGCAAAACAACCCATTGGCACAGCTTCGATGGGTAAAACAATCCCTTGGCATGGTCGGTAGGAACCTACAATGGGCAAAATAGTCAGTTGATGTCGTTAGGCATCTTCAATGGAAAAGATAGGTCGTTCAGCACCTTTAGCGGACAAAACAGCCTGGTGGCAGGGTCGCTAGGCACCTTCGGTGTGAAAAACAACTCCTTGTGCACCTTTAGTGGGAAAACAACCTGATTGCACAGTCATCAGGCACTTTCGGTGGGAAAAATAGCAAGTTGGCACAGCTTCAGTTGGGGAACGTCGGTGGGCAAAACAACTCGTTGGCATGGTCGCTAGGCACCGTCTATTGGAAAAAGAGCTCGTTGGGTAACTTCAGTGGGAAAAACATCCTGTTGGCATGGTCGCTAGGCCCCTTCGTTGGGAAAAATAACCCGTTTGCACAGCTTCGATTGGCAAAACAACCCTCTGGCACGGTCACTAGGCACCTTCAATTGGCAAAATAGCCCATTGGAACGGTCATGAGACATCTTCAGTGGGAAAAACAGCCCGACGGCACAGGTTCAATGGGTAAAAGAGCCTGTTAGCAAGGTTGTTAGGCACCATCGGTGGGAAAAATAACTGTTGGGGACTTTAAGTGGCCAAAACATCCCGTTGGCATGGTTGCTAGGCACCTTTGGTTGGGAAAACAACTCGTTGGGCACCTTCGATGAGTAAAATAGCTCGTTGGCACGATCGCTAGCTCTTTCGGTGGGAAGAATAGCCCAGTTGGCATAGATTTGGAGGGCTAAACAACCCGTTTGCATAGTCGCTACCCACCTTCGTTGGGAAAACAGTCCGTTGGCACAGCTTTAGTTGGAAAAACAACCCGTTGACAAGGTCGCTAGGCATCTTCGGTGGGAAAAGAGTACGTTGGCACAATTTTGATGGACAAAATAGCCCGTTGGCACAATCGTTAGGCACCATTGGTGGGCTAAACAGCCCGTTGGCATGGTCGCTAGGCACCTTTAGTAGGAAAAAGAGGCCATTAGCATAGCTTCGATAGGCAAAACAGCCCGTTGGCACAATCATTAGGCACCTTCGGTGGGAAAATAGCTCATTAGCATTGTCGCTGGACATGTTTGGTGGGAAAAATAGCTTGTTGGGGACCTTTGGTGGGCAATACACCCTGTTGGCATAGGTTCTGTAGGCAAAATAGTCCTTTGACAGAGTTGCTAGGAACCTTCAGTAGGCAAAACCTCCCTTAGGCACATATTCGACTGGCTAAATAGCCCATTGATATAGTCATTAGGCACCTTCGATAGACAAAATAGCCTGTTGGTATTATCATTAGGCACCTTTGGTGGGAAAAATAGCTCGTTGGGGACTATCAGTGGCAAAACAACCTGTTGGCATGGTTTCTAGGCAACTTCGGTTGGAAAAACAGCTCGTTGGGCACCTTCGGTGGGAAAAACATCCTGTTGGCACAGTTGCTAGGCTCCTTCGGTGGGAAAACAACCCATTTTCACAACTTCAGTTGGCAAAACAGCCCGCTGGCATGGTCGCCAGGCACCTTTGGTGGGAAATATAGCTCGTTGGGCACATTCGGTAGTCAAAACAGCCCATTGGCATGCTCATTAGGCAAATTATATACGAAAAACAGCTCGTTGGCATAGTTTCGGTGGGCAAAACAGCCCCCTGACATGGTTGCTAGGCACCTTTGGTGGGAAAAACAGATCGTTGGGGACCCTAGGTGGACAAAACAACCCATTGTCAGGGTCGCTAAGTACATTTAGTTGGAAAAATAGCTTATTGGGGACCATCGATTGGCAAAACAACCCGTTGGTATGTTCGCAAGGCACCTTTAGTTGGAAAAACAGCTCGTTGGGCACCTTTTGTGAGAAAAACATCCTGTTGGCACAGTCGCCAGGCCCCTTCGGTGGGGAAAACAACCCATTTACATAACTTCGATTGGCAAAAGAGCCCGCTGGCACAGTCGCTAGGCACCTTCAATGGGAAAAACAGCTCATTGGCACAACTTTGATGAGAAAAATAGATCATTGGGCACCTTCGGTGGGCAAAATAGCCTGCTCTAACTGTCGCTAGGCACCTTCGGTGGGAAAAATTGCTTGTTGGCATAGATTCAGTGGACAAAACAACCCGTTAGCGTGGTTACTGGGCACCTTTAGTGGGAAAAATATCGCGTTGGCACAAATTCGTGGGCAAAACAACCCATTGGCACTGTCCCTAGGCACCTTCAGTGGGAAAAACAGCACATTGAGCACCTTCGGAGGGCAAAACAATTCTTTAGCACAGTCTCTACGCACCTTTGGTGGGGAAAATAGCTAGTTGGCATGGTTGTTAGGCACCTTCGGTGGAAAAAACAGCTCCGCGGGCAACTTTGGTGGCCAAAATAACCCGTTGACATGGTAGCTAGGCACCTTCGGTGGGAAAAACTACCTATTGGCATAGTCGTTAGGCACCTTTGGTGGGAAAATAATCTCATTGGTATAACTTCGGTGGGCAAAACACCCCTTTGGCAAAGCTTATGTGGGCAAAACAACACATTGGCACTATCGCTAGGCATCTTCGACAGGAAAAACAAATAGTTGGGCACCTTCAGTGGGCAAAATAGCCTGTTGGCATAGTAGCTAAGCAGCTTCGGTGGTAAAAACTGCCCGTTAGCATAGTCTCGGTGGACAAAACAGCCAGTTGGCACGGTTACTAGGCACCCTTGGTAGGAAAAATAACCCGTTGGCACAGCTTTGGTGGGCAAAACAGCCCGTTGGCACAATCGCTAGGCTCCTTCAGTAGGAAAAACAACGTATTGGCACTGTCGGTAGGCACCTTTGATGGTAAAGACAAATATTTGGGCACCTTCGGTGGGTAAAACAGCCCGTTGGCATAGTCTCTAGGTACCTTAGATGGACAAAACAGCCCGTTGGCACGGTTACTAGGCAACCTTTGGGGGAAAATAGCCTGTTAGCATAGCTTCGACGGTCAAAACGACCCATTGGCACAATTGCTAGGCAAATTCTGTGGGAAAAATAGCATGTTGAGCACCTTCGGACAGCAAAACAGCCCGTTAGCACAGTCAGTAGGCACCTTCGGTAGGAAAAACAACCTGTTGGAACAGCTTCTATGGGTAAAACAGCCCGTTGGCATAGTCGCTAGGCATCTTTGGTGGGAAAACTAGTTCGTTGGCACAGTCGCTACGCATCTTAGGTGGGAAGAACAACCTGTTGGCATAGCTTCTATAGGCAAAACAGTCCGTTGGCACAGTCGCTAGGCACCTTCGACGGGCAAAATAGCCCGTTATCACTGTCGCCATGCACCTATAGTGGGAAAAATAGCCAGTTGCCACACTTTCGGTTGGCAAAACAGCCCGTAGGCACAGTCACTAGGCATCTTTGGTGGGCAAAACATCCCGTTCGCAAAACAACATGTTGGGCACTTTTAATGGGCAAAACAACCAATTGTTGAGGTCTTTAGGCACCTTCGGTAGGGAAAACAGCCCGTTGGCACAGCTTCTGTGGGTAAAATAGACCGTTGGCACAGTCGCTAGGCACCTTTGGTGGGAAAAAGACCTCGTTGAGCACCATCAGTGGGAAAAACAACCCTTTGGCATCATCTCTAAGCATATTCAGTGGGAAAAATAGCCCATTGGCACGGTCGCTAGGCACCTTTGGTGGGCAAAACAGCAATTGGCACAGTTGCTAGGCACCTTTGGTGGGTAAAACAACCCATTGGCACAACTTCCATGGGTAAAACAACCCTTTAGCATCGTCAGTTGGCACTTACGGTGGGCAAAACAGTTGGTTGACGTTGCTAGGCATCTTCGGTGGGAAAAATAGCCCCTTGGGCACCTTTAGTGCACAAAACAGCCCGGTGGCAGGGTCGCTAGGCACCTTCAGTGTGAAAAACAACTCGTTGTGCACCTTCGGTGGGAAAACAACCCGTTAGCACGGTCACCAGTTAACTTCTGTGGGAAAAACAACCAGTTGGTGGAGCTTCGGTTGGCAAAATAGCTCATTGGTATATTTGCTAGGCACCTTCAGTAGGGAAAACAACTCATTGGGCACCTTTAGTAGGTAAAATAGCCTGCTGGCGTGGTCGTTAGGCACCTTCATTAGCAAAACAGTTCTTGGCAAAGCTTCTGTGGGTAAAGCAACTCGTGGGCATGATCACCAGGCACCTTTGCTGGGTACAACAGCCCTATCGCACAGCTACTGTGGGCAAAACAGCCTGTTGGACTGTCGCTAGACACTTTTAGTGGGCAAAATTGCTGGATGGCACATCTTTGGTTGGCAAAACAGCATGTTGGGCACCTTCGATGGGCAAAACAACTCATTGGCACAGTCGTTAGGCACCTTCGGTGGGAAAAACAACCTGTTCGCACCATTTCTGCCTATTGGCATGGTCGTTAGGCACCTTCGGTGGGCAAAACAGCCTATTGGCTCAGTTGCTAGTCACCTTTGGTAAGAAAAATAACCCATTGGCATAGCTTCGATTGGCAAAATTGCCCATTGGTATAGTCACTAGGTACCTTTAGAGGGAAAAACAACTCATTGGGCATCTTTAGTGGGCAAAACAGCTTGCTGACACGGTCGCTAGGCACCTTTGGTAGGAAAAATAGCCCGTTGGCATAGCTTTTGTGGGTAAAATAGCCCATTGGCACTATCGTTAGGCACTTTCGGTAGGAAAACAGCTCGATGGGGACCTTCGATGGGCAAAACAACTCGTTGACAAAGTCACTAGGCACCTTTAGTGGAGAAAGCAGCTCGTTGGCACATCTTCTGTGGGCAAAACAGTCCGTTGGCACAGTTGCTAGGCACGTTTGATGGGAAAAACAGATTGTCACGGTACCTAGGTAACTTCGATGGAAGAACAACTAGTTGGGGACCTTAGGTGGGCAAAATAGCCCTTTAGTGGGGTCACTAGGTACCTTCGGTAGGAAAAATAGCTAGTTGGGCACATTTGGTGGGCAAAACAGCTCGCTGGAATGGTCATTAGACTCCTTTAGTGGGTAAAACAGCCCTTTGGCATAGATTTGGTGGGCTAAATAGTTCATTGGCACGGTCGCCACGCACCTTCATTTGGAAAACAGTTCGTTGGCGTAGCTTCGGTTGGCAAATCAGAACGTTGGCGCTATCACTAGGCACCTTTAGTGGGAAAAATAGCTCGTTTGGGAACCTTCGACGGACTAAACAGCCTATTGGCATGGTCGCTAGGCAACTTTTGTGGGAAAAGGAGACCGTTGTCACAGCTTCAGTGGGCAAAAAAGCTTGTTAGCATAGTCGTTAGGCACCTTCGGTGGGAAAAGTAGCTCGTTGGCTTGGTCACTGGGCACCTTCGATGGGAAAAATAAGTCGTTGGTGACCTTCGGTGGGCAATACAGCCCATTGGCATGGTTTCTCGGCACCTTTGTTTAGAAAAATAGCTCATTTTGCACCTTTGATAGGAAAAATAGCTCATTGGTATAGCTTCGTTTGGCAAAACGGCTCGCTGGCATGGTCACTGGGCACCTACGATGGGCAAAATAGCCTGTTGATATGGTCGCTAGGCACCTTTGGTAGGAAAAATAGCCCATTGGCTTAGCTTATATGAACAAAACAACCCGTTGGCATGATCACTAGGCACCTTCAGTGGGCAAAATTACCGAATGGCACATCTTCGATTGGCTAAACAGTATATTGGCACAATCGGTAGGCACCTTCGGTGGACAAAACAGCTCGTTGCGAACCTTCGATGGGCAAAACAACCCATTGACACGATCGGCAGGCACCTTTGGTGGGAAAAACAACTTGTTGACACCACTTTTGTGGGCAAAACAGCCCGTTGGCACGATCATTATGCACCTTCAGTAGGCAAAACAGCCTGTTGGCACGATCGCTAGGCACCTTAGGTGGGAAAAATAGCCCATTAGCATAGCTTCGATTTTTAAAAGCGCCCACTGGTACTGTCACTAGGCACCTTTGGGGGGAAAAATAGCTCATTGGGCATCCTCGGTGGGCAAAATAGCATGTTGACATGGTCGCTAGGCACCTTTGGTAGGAAAAATAGCCCATTGGCACAGCTTCTATGGGCAAAATAGCCCATTGGCATGGCTGCTAGGCACCTTCGGTGGGCAAAACAACCCGTTGACATGGTCACTAGGCACCTTTGGCAAGAAAAACAACTCGTTGGGCACCTTCGGTGGGTAAAACATCCTATTGGCACAGTCGCTGGGCTCCTTTGATGGGAAAAATAGCTCATTCGCACAGCATTGATTAGCAAAAAGGCCCACTGGCACGTTCATTAGGCAGCTTCGATGGGAAAAACAGCTTGTTGGGCACCTCTGGTAGGCAAAATAGCCCATTGGCTTGGTTGCTAGGCAAATTCGGTAGGAAAAATAGCTCGTTGGCACTACTTCGGTGGGAAAAATAGCTAGCTAGGCACCTTTGGTGGGAAAAACAACTCCTTAGGGACCTTAGGCGGGCAAAATAGCCTATTGATAGGGTCGCTAGGCACCTTTATTTGGAAAAATAACTTGTTGGTCACCTTTATGGGCAAAACAGCTCGTTGGCATAGTCATTGGTCCCTTTCGGTGGGAAAAACAACCCGTTGATACAGCTTCGGTTGGCAAAACAACCCTTTGGCACAGTTGTTAGGCTCCTTCGATGGGCAAAGCAGCCCATTGATGCAGTCGCTAGGCACCTTCGATGGGGAAAACAATTTGTTGGCACACCTTTTATGGGAAAAACTATTCATTGGTGCGGTCCCATGTCACCTACAGTGGGCAAAACAACTCATTGGCACAGTCGCTATACACCTTTGGTGGGGAAAATAGCTCACTGGAGCACCTTCAAAGGATAAAACAGCCACTTGGGACGATCGTTAGGCCCTGTAAGTAGGAAAAATAGTCCATTTGCACAACTTCGATTGGCAAAATAGCCCGCTGGCACAGTCGTTAGGCACCTTCAATGGGAAAAATAGCTCGTTGGGCACCTTCAACTTCGATTGGCAAAATAGCCCGCTAATGGGAAAAACAGCTCATTGGGCACCTTCAGTTAACGAAACAGCCCTTGGGCACAGCCCTTAGGCACATTTGGTAGGAAAAATAGCCCATTGACACAGTTTTTATGGGCAAAACAGTGCACTGGCATAGTTGCTAGGCACCTTTGGTAGCAAAAATAGTTTGTTGGCAGAGCTTCTATGGACAAAACAACCCGTTGACATGGTCGCTAGGCATCTTTGGTAGGAAAAACAGCAAGATGGCACAGTTTTGATGGGCAAAACAGCCAGTTGGCATGGTCGCTAGGTATCATCGGTGGGAAAAACAGCTCGTTGGGGAACCTTAGGTGGGCAAAACAGCTCGTTGGCATGGTTGCTAGGCACCTTTGGTTGGAAAAATAGCTCGTTGGGCACCTTCGATGGGCAAAACAGCTTGCTGGCAAGATCATTAGGCCCTTTCGGTGGGAAAAAAAGCACGTTGGCACAGTCGTTAGGCACCTTCGGTGGGAAAAACAACTCGTTGGGAACCTTTCGTGGGTAAAAAAGCCTATGAGAAAGGTCGCTACCTACCTTTGGTAGGAGAAATTGTCCGTTGGCATAGCTTCTGTGGGAAAAACAACCCATTGGCACGGTCGCTAGGCATTTTTCGTGGGAAAAATAGCCTATTGGCACAGCTTTGGTTAGCAAAACAACACATTGGCGTAGCTTATGTGGGCAAAACTGCCTGTTGGCACAGTCGCTAGGCACCTTCGATGGGTAAAACAGCCCGTTGGCAGGGTCTCAAGACAACTTCAATTGGAAAAACAAGTAGTTGGGCAACTTCGGTGGGTAAAACAGCCTGTTGGCAAGGTCACTAAAGACCTTTGGTGGGAAAAGGGCTCGTTGGCATAGCTTCGATGGGCAAAACAACCTATTGGTATGGTCGTTAGGCGCCTTCGTTGGGAAAAACAACTCGTTGGACTCCTTCGGTAGGCAAAAAAGCCCATTGGCAAGGTCGCTACCTACCTTTGGTAGGA
>JAOTJB010053410.1:0-21667 GCA_027123815.1 Erythroxylum minutifolium | reverse complement strand
CACTTCCAAAAATTCCCAATTTCATATGTCTGAATTTTCATTGCCATTGGACAACAAATTTTACTACTGGATGACCCTTATCTGTCACTTGACAATTTTTCGGGTTCGAAAACAATTTCAGAAAATTCCCGAAAAATTCCTATAATTCTCTAAAATTAGGAAAAACCTAATGAACCTCTCCAATTCCAATTCTCAATCACTTAAGACACTTTTTTTATATCACTCAATTATTCACAATTTAAAAACCGAGAAAATGTCATGCATGCATGTACAATCATTTCATGAGCAAAAATTCACTATGTATTTTTCATGTGCATATATGAATGCATGAATATGTCATAGACACTTTCAATAATCTAACCCATTCTAAATTACCAAAAAGGCCAAAATACCCTTTCCAATTGGTGAGGGGATGTTACATTCACCGGGAAATGTAACACCCCACTCCCGCTGGACCCGAACCAGATATCGATAGTGATATTCGAATTCGTGCCCCGCGAGGGTGGTGTGCCACATCACTAAACAATTAAAATTTGGTATAATTTTTTTTAAAACCACAACATAAGGTACTGTACATGCATTCATGACATTTTTCCGGTATAATTGTGAATAAAAATGTAATTTTTGAAAAATAGGCTTTGTGTGTGTAAAAAACCTAAACCTTCTACCCCCCTCAAGATGATCGTGTATGGTAGAGGAGGTTAGGGAGTTTGTAACAATTTTGAAGAATTGAAGAAGCGGAAGCTTAATAGGTAAGAAACAACCTGTTTTTATAGTTCAACCCGTTATATGGAAACAGGATGTTACAACACAGATCTCAACACTCATTGAACCTCTCACAAAGAGCATACATTGAGCGAGTATTACAAAGGTTTAATATAGTTGGCTGTAGACCTGTTGTAGCACCTATCTCTCATAGTGAGAGATTATCTTTGACACAGTGTCCAAAGAATGAAGTTAAGAGAGAGGCTAGGAATGTTCCATATTCTAGTGTGGTTGGTAGCCTGATATATGCCTAAGTGTGTACTAGACCAGACATTGCATTTT
Organism: Erythroxylum minutifolium; assembly: GCA_027123815.1. NCBI lineage: Eukaryota > Viridiplantae > Streptophyta > Magnoliopsida > Malpighiales > Erythroxylaceae > Erythroxylum > Erythroxylum minutifolium. Next base: position 20,620 of record JAOTJB010053410.1, on the reverse strand, counting down.
TTGTTGAACAGTTGGGTCAATATCTGGCTAACCCAGGTGTAGTCCATTGGAACGCAGTTAAGGGAGTGTTGAGATACTTAAAGGGTACTAAGGATTATACATCGACATACAGATTAGTCAACGATTTAAACCTCACAAGGTATACAGACTCAGATTTTGCTATGTGTCTGGACGATCACAAATCCACTTCAGGATATATTTTTATGTTGGAAAATAGTTCAGTATTATGGAAGAGTGTCAAGCAGACACTGGTAACTTCCTCGACCATGCATGTAAAGTTTGTTGCATGTTATATAGCTGCTACACAGGCAGTTTAGCTCAGAAACTTAATTTCTGAGTTATCTGTGGTAGATTCTGTAGCTAGACCCATTCGGTTATATTGTGATAATCTTGCTGCAGTGTTGTTCAATAACAACAATAAGAATATTATAGGGTCTAAGCATTTAGAGGTCAAATACTTGACTATAAAGGAGTTGATACAGAAAGGTGGCATCGAAGTGGAGCATATCAAGACTGAGGAGATGTTAGCTGATCCATTGACTAAAGGACTTCGTTCACTAGTGTTTGTTAAACATGTATCCAGTATGTGCGTATTGTGGTCCTTAGATAGTAGTAGTTAAGGATTGTTGTATTTGCTCCTTAAATGTTTGTACATTTTCATGTATTATGACATTATGATTATTTATTAATATAGACGATCATTTTTTATTCTTAGTAATAACTGTTTTTGTGTATAGTCATAATACATACAAAAGTCTTAAGATTTGTGTTGATCTTAAGCATTTTAAAGGTCACTAGGCATATATAAAGACTGAATTTAAGTCTATGTCATTTAGACACATACAATTTAGTACGGATATCCATAGATTTGATATGACATAGGGGGATATAAAGTTTGGTCTCATAAAGGTTCTCTAATGCTGTTTAGCATTCAGTTATAGAACATATATAGTTTCTCTAATGCTATTTAGCATTAAGTTAGAGAACATATATGTTTTCTTTAATATTGTTTAGCATTTGGTGAGAGAAAACAGATTTCTCTATTGCAGTTTAGTATAAAGTTGGAGAAATCAAGACCTACAAATAAGATGATACATATTAGATCATACATGTATCATCCTAGATTGTCACACTCCATTTTCTCATTCATATTAGTAAGATATTAGATATTCGTGATTATATTGGACCTATATCACACATGACACATATGTTTGATATTTTTCGGCATGATAAAATGTTGGACTTTCATTATCTTTGAATCAAATTATTTTAATTTTTAAATTTGGTACCAATATAGTAACGTAACTTAACTAAGTTTTTAAACTATTTTTAAACTTAAGTCAAAACTGCAATTAATGATTGTCCAATAGGAAGAATGTTGGACAATTTTGTCATTTCCCATAAAGTTTTGGACAACCACTAATTGTATTTTTTGGTTTTTTAATAACTTATCGGTTAAGTTACGAAATTTGATCCAGATAAAGATAATAAAAGTGGCCAAATAAATGATCTAAATCAATGGGTCAAAGTTCAGGAGGAAAATGGATCCCGATTAGTATAAATTGGACTCATATCAAGATTGTGATGGAGAAGCCAGATATGAAAGCTATATATAAAAGTTAAAAGTCTCCTGTAGTTGCTCATATCATTCGTAAGCATACGGATTTTCTGACCTGTTAAAAGCGCTAACATATTGAGAAAATTATAGAAAGACATTAACCATGTGTCGATGAACGATTCCTGTAAAGGTCCCAAAAGATTGGAGCTCGTTTTGGCCATGAAAACTGCTTCGGAAGTCGAGATGGAACTGAAATCAGGTATTCCACATTTCCTTGATTTTCAATCCTTTCATGAACGATCCGGAACACGTAATAAGGCTTATGGTATGTGTTACAGAAATTGGAAATAAGCTTGTAATTAAAGGCTTACAAGTTGTTGATGACATTATATTAGTTAGCAACCTATGCAGTGAAGAATTTGGAAGCGTTGAATGTTTTGAATCTTTAGATTGTCTGAAAAAGAAAAGTAAGAATAACACTATAGTAAGTTGAGCAGGATTAGTGTTAGATCCCTAAGTTGTGATAGCGCGATCGTGCAGGCATTGGCGAGTCTTGACTAATGTTCGACACGTAAAATAATGGAACAAGGCAAGGACTTGCAAGGAGGTAAGGACGAAAATGGGCAATGTCAAGCGTTGGCATGTATTGGTGCGCATTCTTGAAAATTTTCGACGAGATGCAAGATTCGGATGCGAGACCAAAAGAAGGCTTGAGACGGACTTCGAATGGAAGGTTAGTTGGATCACATGTATAACAGGAATATGCGAGAGTGCCATGGTTACTTAACAAGTAGAGCAAGCTTAGTGCGAGTTTTGGGAGAGTTTCGGACCTTATACGAGTTGACTTAGCTAAGGCTAAGTTTTTAATGGCCTAAGGACTTAGCGTGTGCTCAAGTGGACAGACCATGACTAATGGAGTCGATATGGGTAAGCATTGGATGGACCAATGTGCTATTGGTTTGGATGACTCATCATCAATTGATCGAGATGAGAAGATCTTGGATGATGTGGTAGATAAGATCACAATGGATGGGCATCAGCTTTAAGAGATAAAGATCATGTGGAATGATCATCTGAAGATAGAGGAGATCTTCGTGGATATGGATAATCATTAATAGCTAATGTAATCTTTTATCTTGTTAATGTGATGTAGCTTAATCCTATTAGATAGAGTCCTAATTAGATGAGGATGTCATCTATTGGTTAGTTTGATGTAATATGATAAGGATAAGATATGATAAGATTGTGATCTTAGCTAGTAGAATTCTATTAAGATTCTAACTTGTTCATCTAGAGATGCTTATAAATAGCTCATTTGAGCCTTACTCTCAAAATCAAGAAGAGAGTGTTATGAGGCACAGAAATTGAGAGAGTATTCCTTTGTATACTTTTAAGGAAGTAATAAATGTTGACTTTTAGCTATATCTCTTTCTTATCTTATTGCTACCTTTACTATTTTAGTGCTTTCGTAGTTTTCTTGCAACTGTGAGAATTAAACACTGCGAAGATTGTGAGATGTTTGAAAACTATATTGTTAGTCAATAATCACTTGAAAAAGTTGAGTCTTCCGTGCAAAAGAATAAACTCGCCTTGCGGATAAGTTAGGTGTCCAAGGAAAACTTTTTTAACATTTAGCATCCTGTTCTCCTTTCGAAAACTGGACTAACTGGTGGTGTAAGTCACCAGACTCTTAAGACATCGTTGACCTCCCAATCCCATTTACTTGAAATTAATCACTTTCATTTGGATCTAAGAGTAGAGCATTAATCCACCGATTAAACAGTTAACTAGGTCGTCTAACATCATTGAACTCTTCTCCAAATTTTAAATTATATCAATCCCTTTCTTCCTTTGAATTTAAATTGGAAGAACTTGGGGAGACTTAAAGAAAAACATACGCCGGCCTTTTAGCTATCATCTTCTGTTACTGTTACTCCAAGCATTTTTAAAGCTTTCTCAAAGCCCTGCTTAATTCAAATACTCCTCAAGTTTGCATTCTACTTGGAGATCGAGCTCTCAGGTCCAGGTGATCGGAACCAGACTCTGCATTTGTCGGCGCCGGTGCCAGTTGTATATATATAGCTATAGATGGAGAACTTGATTTCTTTGGTCAATAAAATTCAAAGAGCTTGTACGGCTCTAGGCGATCATGGTGACACTAGCGCATTGCCTACTCTCTGGGACTCTTTGCCGGCGATCGCCGTTGTCGGTGGCCAGGTTACTTCCGGATTCGCCTCTCCACATTCCTTTTCTTGTTTTCTTTCATTATCTCCTTTGGAAAGTTGGCGGTTTTGCTGCATTTCCGTGATATCGGTTGGTTTGCTCACTAGAAGTTAACGTTTTATGTAGATTTGGTGTCTTATGAATCATTTCTGGAGTCTCTTGCTTGTTTTGAAATGACTTCTTGTTTCTGTTCTATGCGTTTCATCTTTTATGCTTATTATGTTATTTTAATTATGTTTCGTGTCGAGATAGAGTTCTGGTAAGTCTTCCGTGTTGGAGAGCATAGTTGGGAAGGACTTTTTGCCCCGTGGATCTGGTAAATAGCTTATACTGACTTTATTTGCTAACACTGCTGTCTTTCAAGTTTTAAATTATGGACTGAGAGGGTCAGGTTTCAATGTTATGTAGGGATTGTCACTCGGAGACCGCTTGTCTTGCAACTTCATAAGCTTGACGAAGGCAGCAGGGAATATGCAGAATTCCTTCACCTCCCAAGGAAAAGATTCACCGATTTTGGTAATATTTTATTTTATTTTATGTTTGTAATATTGTTTTAATCAAGATGTTTCTTGACTACTCTTTAAATTCACTTCATAATTGATTCATCATACAGCTGCTGTGAGGAAGGAGATTCAAGATGAGACTGACCGAGAGACTGGTCGCACCAAACAAATCTCTAGTGTTCCTATTCATCTTAGTATATATTCTCCTAATGGTAATATGTGTACTGTTGATTGTTAATATCAAGTTAAAGTTGTTATTATATATGCTAGAGTTTTCATTTCAATTGGTCCTAGCAAATGCAACTCCAAATAAGCATATGTGGCATGTAGACTTGGTTGTGCTTCTACTCTTCTTTTTCTTATCATTTGTTATCAGCTCTTAATATTGATCTTCTTTTGAATATTGACAGTTGTCAATTTGACATTGATTGATCTTCCTGGGCTAACAAAGGTAGCAGTTGGTAAGTTGTATATGTTCTGCTAAAAATGGTTGATTGTCATTTCTGTACATTCCCGCTTTCAATGGCGACCCTAGAATAATGGCAAAGAGGAATGGTTCCAAAACTTATAGCTTAAATGTTTTACTTGTATGTAGTTAACAAATTCTTGTCAAATACTTAGGCCAACTTCTGTCTTCTGTGACTTTAACTGTCACCAATTATGTTTTTTTCCTCTTCGGTTGTTATATTTTCAATGTTAGATTACATTTTGCACTATTTCTAAGTGTCCATATCATTTGTTCAATGCAGAGGGTCAGCCAGATAGTATTGTGCAAGATATTGAGAATATGGTTCGCTCCTACATTGAAAAGGTAATACACATTATTATTGCTAATCCTTATTGGAATAGTGACAACAGCAGTAGTAGCATAAAATGGACACCTATCCAATTTTCTTATGAACTGTATTTAGGCCAACTCTTTACAAAATGTTTTGCCTGAATGATCAGACAATTCTTTAAGCAGTTGATCATATCTTTATTCTACCATTCTATATTAATAGTATAGTTGTTTATGCTGTCAATATAAGTTCTAGAGTTTGTACAAGGATGAATATACAATATAACGTTGTTTTCGTTTGCTAAAACTTTTGATGTAGCCCAACTGTATAATTTTGGCAATTTCACCTGCCAATCAAGATCTTGCTACATCTGATGCAATCAAAATATCTCGTGAGGTTGACCCTACAGGTAATCTATAAACATTTATCCCTTTTTGTCTGCATTTGTTATTCTAAACTTTGTTTAGAAAATTGCTTAGTTTATGTTCAGTGCAATCTTTATATTATGGTTTCAAAAGTACAAAAAACCCCCTTTTAATGGTTATTAGAATGTAACATTTTCAGGAGAGAGGACGTTTGGAGTCTTAACAAAGATTGATCTTATGGATAAGGGCACCGATGCAGTTGATGTGAGTTTGTGTTGTTTGAGGCTTTAAAGTTGTGAAGACCTCCACTTTCTGTTGCTATATATCTATCCAAGCCTTAAAACTATAAATGGTCTTAATGCTTATTGAGTAAGGTCTTAATTAGAAATTGTTTCCAAGCTAACCTACTAGCTTCAAAAGTTTGTAGTTACCAAAATTTGGTCTACTTGAACTCCTATTAAGCTCTTCCTTCATACCTTCTTTTTCCACCTTCCTGTCAAGTAGTCATGCATATTCTTGATTTCAATTGCGTATTGGAATTAATGCATGCCTTCCTTGTCATTAATGTGTTACATTCTAAATCATATTTTGGATTTGGTTAGATATTAGAAGGAAAAGCCTATCGGCTTAAGTTTCCTTGGGTTGGTGTTGTTAATCGCTCACAAGCAGATATAAATAAGAATGTGGACATGATTGCTGCTCGGCGTAGAGAGCGTGAATATTTTGCCAATTCCCCAGAGTACAAGCACCTTGTGCATAGAATGGGTTCTGAACACTTGGCGAAGATGATGTCAAAGGTGAACATCGTGATCTTTCTCTTGCACTCCCTAATCTCCAAATTGGAAATTTTTTTGGTCCAGTCAAGTGTTCATCAATCTATAAACTAATAGTAATTATAACTTTCTCAGCACTTGGAAACGGTTATCAAGTCCAGAATTCCAGGAATCCAATCACTAATCAACAAAACAATTTCTGAACTTGAATCTGAATTGAGTCGTCTTGGAAAGCCTATAGCTGTTGATGCTGGGGTAAGTATGCTTTTATTTCCTTAACTGGCTTATCTTATGAACTGGAACATGTTTTCAGTAATAATACTATTGTTTCCTCCTCTTTCTCACTTGTCCACAGATAACACACCTTATTCTGTAATGACTTTGTTATTCACTTGTCATTTAGGGGAAGTTGTACTCAATCATGGAGATTTGTCGTCTTTTTGATCAAATCTATAAGGAACATCTTGATGGAGTGTATGTGTTGCATTTGAATCTTTTTCCTTTATGACATTTAATAAGATTTGTTTGTGTCATCTTTCTATATTTTGCCATCAATCATAATAAATTCAATCTGACATATTTGTGTCATTCACAGTCGGCCTGGTGGCGACAGAATTTACAATGTTTTTGATAATCAGCTTCCAGCTGCTCTGAAAAGGTTGCAATTTGATAAGCAACTTTCAATGGATAATATTCGAAAATTGATTACAGAAGCAGATGGATATCAGCCTCATTTAATAGCTCCTGAGCAGGGTTATCGTCGTCTCATCGAATCTTCTTTAGTTACAATCAGAGGTCCTACTGAGGCTGTTGTTGATGCGGTATGTATGAAAATTAATAACTAAACATATTTTAGCGTATTATTTTTGTTGCATTTGAAAATTAACTATTGTTTTCTTGTACATCAATAGGTAGAGAGTTAGTGATGTGCGGAAAAAGGCTTGAAACAACAGATTTAACAAACAAAGTTCTGAAACTTGTTTATTTGACCTGGAAGAAGTGTAGGACTATAGCTGTCTAGAGAAACTTAGTTTATTCCAAAGAGAACAACAATAACAATCTTTTGGGTAGGTTCCAGCCTTTTACATAGGGTTTTCCTATCCCCTATTAGCAATAGGAGAAACATGGCTGATTATGAAAAAGCCAACCTAGTCAAATTAGAAAAACATAGCAAACCTAGTCTAATTAAGAAAATGTAGTAGAACTAATCTTATTGGACAAGAAATAAATCTGTCCATTATTTTGTTATATTAAAATGAAAGTTATTTCAACCCCTACATCAATGTCCTCGGGTTCAAAAAGAACTTGGCTTTGATGAGTAAATCTTGATATACTCCTTTCAAATGTCGGGATCAACTTGTTTCAGCTCATCTTCTGCAATCCAAGTGCTTTTGGTTGCTGGTTTGCCAAGCCACTTGAACAAAAATCTTCTATATGAATTGCCATGCCTTGATCAAACCTTCTTGACATCTAAGAAATCTTCAATAATTTCAACTTTAGCAGGGGGAGCTGCTGAACTTCTGAGAGGCATTTGAACTAATCTTCTTTCAAATCTTACATTCAAATTTCCTTGACTTAGGAAACCTTTCTTGCCTTAAGTGAACAAGCAGTTGCTCACCTTCTTCAAATTCTTGCTTTCAACGGTGTTTATTTGTAGCAAAAGAGTAGACTGCTCTTTCTTTTAGGGTAGCCTTTATTTTTTATGAATCTTCCGTATAAGGTTAGCAAATGCTTGCCCTTCGTCAGTCATCCTACCTTCTTGTGCTAATGGTTCCAAATCAAGCACATGTTGAGGTTTTAAGTCATAAGCAACCTCAAAAGCTATCTTTTGTATGTCATAATTGACAAAATCATCATAGGCAAATTAGCTTGAGGAATGACTAAATCCCAAGTTTTCACATTATTTTGGTGAGTGAGTGGAAAGATTGATTCAATTGATGTGTTTTTTTACAAAGGTATAGCTACATATATATACTAATTATTCAACAACTAATTAGGTAAAAACTAAATGGGATCCCTATAATGAAGCCTTGGGATCTTGTAATAGTCACTCAATCTAATCTACAATTATACAATTTCCAATAAGACATCATAACAAATTATACAAACTTCAATTTGGCCATCTGTTTACCTATGACAAGTACTAGAATACTTTTAATTCACCCTAAATTCCCCCACGAAGTCCTCAAAAACTTCACATTTGTATGAGAAACAATAGGTGATAGAACTCCATGTAGTCTCGCAACCTCTCGAAAGAAATAAGTCAAGAATATGAGATGCATATGGGATTGTGGTTGTCTTAAGTGACCCAAAACAAAATCCATAATCAAAATCCATGGGACATCCGACTAAGGTAAAGGAGTGAAACCTATTTTTTAGCTTTGCCCTTCCCAAACAAACAAGCAAAACATCTCTTCACTAATCTCTCCACATCTTGATGCATCTTTGGCCAATAATAATGATTAGTGACCATTGCTTATCTCTACCAAAATTTCATCCTAGGCCATTTGCATGATGTTCTTCCAATTTGCTCACTCGAAGAACCTTTAGAATCCTTAACTTACTACCCTTGAATAACTATTCATCATCCAATTTATGGGGAAGGTTTTGGTGTTGTCTAGAATTATACATTGTGATACTTACGTGGCCGAGATAGGGTTCAAAACCATATTGGTAATAAAATTCCTCAAAACATGTAGCTTGAGTGCTCATAATCGATAATAGTAAAGATCACTTGCTCAAAGCATCAACTATAACATTGCATTGTCCAAATTATACATAAATGAAAAATTAAGATGATCAAAGAAAGAATTCTACTTGGCTTCTTGATCGTTAAGCTTTTTAAGTGAGTAAAAGTACCTCAAGGGTTGATGATCTTAATAAACCTCAAACTCGCAATAAGCCAAATAGTGTTTCTAGTAATGAATTGCCTTAACCAATGCATAAAATGCTAAATCATAAGCTGAATAATGCATTCAAAGTCAGTTAACTTTTCATTGAAATATTCCATGGGTTGTCTGTCTTGGCTAAGATCACCCTCTAACCCTTGGGATGCATCAAACAAAACAAAAACTTGTCAAAGTTAGGTAATTAAAGTATTGGAGCTTACGTCACCAACCCTTTCACTCTTTCAAAAGCTTTTGTGCATAATTTTGCCACTCAAAATCATTGATTTTTGAAATTTCAGTTATAAGATCTGTAACATAATTGAAATTTCGACTCCTGTAAAAAGATGTTAGGTATGAAAACTTTTATTTCCTTGATGGATTGAGGTGTTGGCCACTCCATAATAGTCCAAATCTTCTTTGGTTTTGGTTTCAAGCCTTTTGTTGTTACATTGAAGCCAAGAAACACAACTTCGGCTTGCATAAAACTAGATTTTTTCAAGTTTATGTACAATTGTTCCTTTCAGAGCACCTTCATAACTTGACAAAGATGTTTAGGTGGTCTTCTTTGTTGCAATCATGTATTTAGATGATGTCTGTTAGTGAATATATAAAAGCAATTAAGTTGGCCTTACATAATAGCTTAAGCTTTTGTGGTGAAACGGTCACTTAACATGGTATCAGAGCCTCTGTGAACAAGTGGTCGTGAATTCAAATCCTACCACCCACCTATTATTCAATATCAGGTTGAGTGAGCCTGTGCAAGTTTCAAGCCCAAAGGACTTTCACTTAAGGGGGTGTGTTAGTGAATATATAAAACCAATTAAGTTGGTTTCACACAATAGCTTAAGCTTTTATGGTGAAACGATCACTTAACAATGTCAAAATAAGCCGCAACAAAAGATAGTAAAAAGAGTTTTAAGTAATTTTTTCGTGACTCGCAAGAATGTATTTTGTGCAATTTCAATGACATTACTAGCAAATCATACTAGCGGTTAAACCATGTAGTGCTCCTATGCCACCTAATTTGCAACTCATAAAAGATGATGATTTGTTTAAATATCCTAAGAAGTATAGGAGACTAGTTGGGAAATTGAATTATCTTACTATAAATCTTCCTGATTGATATTGCTTACTTTGTTAATGTTAATGAAGTTAACAAGTAATATTTTGGGAAAAGCCGTAACTTCGCTATGTTAGGCTGATAATAATATATATAATTAGGAGTTACAATTATAATAGGAAAGTGTATCTGTGAGTAAATCATGGGATAACTACTATATCCCATGATTTACTCTTATCACGTTATCACATCCTTAGCACCCCACTCAAGCAGGTGCATAAATATTAATCATACCCAGCTTTTTATATATATAATCATATCGATTGCCCACTAATGATTTGGTACAGATACCTGCTAATTGCTCTCCAGTTCTCACATGACTTAATGAAATCAAAATTTGTCAAATTTTTTCCCTGATAAAATGACAATCAACTTCAATGTGCTGGGTTCGCTCATAAAAAAACAAGATTCTTAGCAATGTGAAGAGCGGCTTGATTATCACACCATAGCTCCACTGGACTTATGTAAACGATGCCTATCTCATCAAGTAATTGTCTTAGCCACATCAACTCACATGTGGCTTGTGACATAGCCCTGTATCCCGATTCAACACTTGATCTAGCTACCACTGTTTGTTTCTTACTCTTCCAAGAGATCAAATTCCCTCCCATAAACACATAATAACCTAAAGTGAATCGTCTATCCTTCAGAGACCTTGCCCAATTTGCATCTGAAAATGCTTCTATCTTTCTATGATCATGATTTGAATAGAGTATACCTTTTCCAGGAGCTTGTTTTAGATATCTCAAGATATTCATTAGTGCATCCCAATGAGATGTATGTGGTGTACTCATGAATTGACTTACTACACTCACACAATAGGCTATATCTGGTCAGGTCATAGTGAGATAATTAAGTTTTTCCACTAATCGCCGATATCGCTCAGTGTCCTCAAGTAATTCTCCATCTTCTGCACTAAGTTTCAAGTTTGGTGCCATAGGAACTTCCAGAGGTTTTGCACCAATCATTCCAGTCTTTGTTAACAAATCAAGAACATATTTTCTTTGGCAAATAAATATTCCCTTTTTACACCTTGATAATTCAATGCCTAAGAAATATTTGAGTTTCCCTAAATCTTTTGTTTGAAATTGACTTTGTAGGAAGTCTTTAAGCATTTTTATGCCTCTCATCACTACCTGTGATAATTATATCATCCATATAAACCAACATTAATATCAGTCCTGCATTAGTCTTCTGCCAAAATAAAGAATGATCATCATGGCTTCGCTTTAAGCCAAAGCTGATAACTTCACTTAATCTCCCAAACCATGCCCGTGGTGTTTGCTTTAAACCATATAGAGACTTTTTCAGTTTGCGCACTTTAGTACTCCCTCCTAAGCAACAAAACCAGGTGGTTATTCCATAAAATCCTCTTCTTGCAGCTCACCATGAAGAAAAGCATTCTTAACATCAAGTTGGATTAAAGGCCAATGGGAATATGCAGCTAAGGAAATAAGTAGATGAACAGAAGACATTTTGGCAACTGGAGAGAAGGTTTTTATATAATCAATACCATACATCTGAGCACAGCCTTTAGCCACTAATCGAGCCTTCAAGCGAGCAACAAAACCATCTGGATTCATCTTGATAGTATACACCTACTTGCATCCAACTGCTTGCTTCCCAGGAGGTAATTCAACCAAGTCCCACGTTTGGTTAGCATCTAAAGCATCCATTTCTTCCTGCATTGCTCGTCTCCACCCCTCATGAGAGAAAGCTTCCTTTATAGACTTGGGAACCACAACTAAGTCTAAGGAAGACACAAAGGCACTAGAAACAGGTGAAAGAGACTCATAAGAATCAAATGAAGATTTAGGGTACGTATAGGAATGTTTACCTTTGCAAAAAGCAATGGGTAGATCGAAACTTGAATCTCCGGAGTACACAATTGGTAGAGGCGGAGAGTCCATAGAAATGTCATCAACCTGCGAATGTAGAGTAATGGGAGGACTTGCAAAAGGACGAGATCACCGAGAATAAACTTGAGTGATAGGGGGGCAAGGGAGTGTAATGTCCAAAGGAGGGGAAATAGACTCAACCCGGTGAAGTTGACAGATAAAAAAATAATCCTCAGGGGAATAGGGAGATTGCACATTTGTGGAATATGGAGTATTTTCAAAGACAGTGACATCAGAAGACACTAAATAACGATGCAATTCAGGAGAATAACAACGATAACCTTTCTGGAGTCGAGAGTACCCAAGGAAGATCCATTTTAATGCTTTAGGGTCAAGTTTGGAGACAGATGGACGTGTGCCATGTACAAAGCAAGTACAACCAAAGACACGAAGAGGCAAAGAAAAGAAGGGTTGTGAAGGAAACAGAATAGAAAGTGGAACTTTACCATTAAGGACTGCTGAGGGCCTGCGATTAATAAGATAGCAAGCAGTGAAGATAGCATCGGCCCAAAACTCTTTTGGGACCTGCATGTTGAATAACAATGCCTGAGCAACTTCCATAAGGTGTCGATTCTTTGGTTCAGCAACTTCATTCTATTGTGGGGTAACAACATAAGAAGATTGATGAAGGATACCTTGTTGTGAAAAAAAAAGAAGTAAAGGGGGCAGAGAAATATTCGTTGGCATTGTTATTACTGCGTAATATTTTAATCTTGGAATCATGTTGGGTACAAATCTCAGCACAAAAGATAGTGAACACATCGAATATCTCAGAATGACTTTTTATTAAATAAAGCCAAGTATTCCTGGAGAAATTGTCTACACAAGTAATAAAATAACGGAACCCCAATTTGACACAATAGGACTCGGACCCCAAACATCTGTGTGCACAATTTCAAATGGGTCGCAACTCTCTTATTGACTCTAGGAAAGTGAGGAAAACGTTGATGTTTGGCAAACTGACACGACTCACACTCAATGGAAGAAACTTGAACATCAGGACACAGACTCATTAAAGCCTTCAATGAAGGATGACCAAGACGACAATGTAGGATATCTGGAGAGACGATACTAGAACAAGTAGTGGGACTTGGACTGCGAACTAAAGGACACTCCAAGATATATAGGCCGTTGGACTCTCGACCTCTACCAATAATCTATCTCGTCCCAAAATCCTAAAAAAAAAATTGTCTAGGTAACATTGTACACAACAATTGAGGGACTTGGTAATTCTACTAACAGATAATAAATTGAAGGGGAAGTCAGAAAACTAAACAACTTGAGATAGAGGGGGTTTCGAATAAACAGTCGCAGTGCCTTTGCTAAGTACAAAAGCAACCGAACCATTGGCTAGAGTAACTATGGGTAAGTTGTTCAATGGGGTAAAATTGGATAGAATACTTGTGTTTCCAGTCATGTAGTTAGAGTCTATTACCCAATCATGAGGAATGGAGGACAGACATGCAGTGGGAGTACTTGTATGTGCTAATGTGGCAGCGACATTAGATGAGGAAGAGTTCCCTCTCATAGCTTGAAATTGAGTGAAAGCAGCTAATTCATCTACAGTCAAAGTGATGGTCTGAGTTTGCTTCTCCTTCTTCTTGGGGACTGGATCACTATCATGTGCTAATATACATGCCTGTTGAGTTCTCTCCTTATGTTGTAATTGAGGACAATTGGCTATGACATGGCCAATTTCCTTACAGTAAAAACAAGATCGAGTTTCTTGTGTTCCTCTTCCCCCATCTCTTCCACCACGACCCTCATGTCTTCCTGCTCTAGCTCCTCCCCTACTTCCTCTATTAGAGCCAATACTTGCAAAAGCAGCATTTTCTGACTTGGATTCTCTTGGAAACTCAAATTTAGTCCTAAGAACTTGATGATATGCCTTTGTTAGAGTTAATTGGTCCACTCCAGTAAGAATAAGTGATCGGATATTGCTATATTCTTCTCCAAGACTCATCAAAAAGGCCATAGCCCCAAACTGATCATATTATCTCTTCATTTCTACCATGTTGGTTGTAATGGGCTCACCTAATTTAATTCTTCAATTAATTTTCTAAAAAATGAATAATGGTCTCCTATGAGAGTGTCTTTCTTTTCTATCTTCATAATATCAATATTACCCTATACGTGCGAGACAAGTCAGCTTTGCCATGATATAAAGATTCCAAATGATCCCAAATCTCCTTAACTGTGTTACAATGATTTACCATCTGTAGGACCCTAGAAACCAATGCTTGTCTTAATAGGCCAAATAGCCTTTTGTCATCTCTAATCTACTGTGATTTAGTGTGTTCATCCTGTGCAGAAACGTTAGTCATGAGATGGTCTTCCTTCTTCACACCCCACATAAATGCCTCTACAATTTTACGCCACTCAAGATAATTGTTGGCACGTTCTAGTTTCCAATCATAGATTTTGGTTGGAGCAGGGATTAATTCTGCCATTGCCTTACCCGGAAAGAATTTCATCCATATTTACTTTCTCAACATTACTTTTGGTCTTCTTTGGATCACTTGTTGCCATATTTTTGTGGAACGTCAACTCAACTCTCCAATGTCTTTCCGTCGATAACCTTTGGCCGTCCACTCACCGGCATCAACCCCCTCAAGTTGCACGACCACCTCTGGCCGTTCACTCGCCAGTGACAAAATTTATTTTCCACATGATATATGAAGACTAGAGAACAATTAGGACATCTTTTTACAAAGGCTCTAAATGGGACTTGGGTTGAATATCTTTGTAACAAGCTGGACATTATCAACATCTATGCCCTAGTTTGAAAGGGAGTGTTACAAATTAGGAATTGATTTATGTACATATTTAGGATTGAATTATTGGGATTGTAGCTTGATTGTAGGGATTGAGAAATTTTCTCCCTGATTGAGATATTATCGCCCCACCATTTTTAGGCCCTCATTATGTATATAAATAGAAGATTATTGTAAGTACAAAAATATGCCTCCATTCGTAATAGGTTTAACTTTCCTCTATTTTGATTGAATGTACACAACCAAATATTTTAAGATGTAGATGAATTTTGGTACTCAAGTTAAGATAGAGAATTGAAAGTATATTCATAGGACTTTTGAATCCAAACATAGGACTTTTGAATCCCAAATCCCTTGATGGTAGTCTGTTTATGAGATGTGCCATAATGAGAATGGCTTCCCCTAATAGTTCTTTCTACATTTCTTTGAAACATAAATGCCCAAGTTGTGATAAGTAAATGACTTTTTTTTTTTTGGTCTCAGCTACTCCATTTTATAGTGGAGTGCTAAAACAAGAAGATTTTTGAATAATCCCTTTTAGATGGTGAAGCCTTATTTTATCTTTTTTGGCATTAGATTGTACGGAGAGATATGATAGAGGTGATTTACCCTTGCAAACTCAGGTTTTCAAGTGCTTCTAGGTTGTATAATCCATCCTTCTCCTTAGTGTGTCCAATCATCCTCCCTGAATCTTAGTCCTAAAACACTTGAGTAGGAAAATGTGATTTTGCAGCGTAAGTTGTAGGAAAGTTTGTTTATGGACACAAGATTGGTAGATAGCTTAGGAACCTGAAAATGGAGTATATTTCTAAGAATAAATGATGGACTGAGTTTAATGTTAATGTCTCCAACACCTGCTATAGTGGTTGATGAACCATTTACAGTAGCTCTTTTCCTATTGCTATGATAGGGAATATATGTATTGAATTTGTGTGATGAGTGTGTCATATGATCTGTGGCTCTTGAGTCAATGATCTAGGAATTGGCAAACAATTTATATGAGGTATTTAAACCATGTGAAAGGGAAAATTTACCTAATTGTGTCAATGAACACGTACTTGTGGGAATAGATTTTTTAAGAGTTACCAGAAGGCCTTCCAACCTCTCAATATCTTCTACGCTGAGTTCTCTTTGCACTTAACCCTTTTCTTCTTTTTGTTGGGTGGTTGTGAGGTGTACTTGCTCTTGATTTCTTTGTTGTCCACCCTTATGTCCCCATTCTTTGCTCTTAGTAGAGAGCTTTCCATGGAATTTCCAACACCTCACCTTGGTGTGCCTAGATATCTTACCAAATGGACCACTGGTTGTCTCGAGAATTATCTTGGCTGTCAACATTTGATACTTTGGATAGTTTAGTTTTCCCACTTTCGTTGTTTGCATACTGCTCCAAATTTGACCATTGATTATTCGCCTCCTTTGTCATCATGGCTGAATTATTACCAATTTGGGGTTCCAGCATCACCTCACGCCTACTTTCCTCACTTATAATGGTATAAATAACCTAATTCAAAGAGGGTAACTTGTCTTTTCCCAACATATCCTAACCTGTTCAAATTCAAAGTTAAGGATAGCTGAAAAATTATACTCTTTTTCTCGCTAAATTTTTTCAGCATTGCTGCATCTTTAGCACACTTCATCTCTATGCAATGGTAATGATCCAACCCCTGCCATAAACCCTTTAGAAAATTGGCGTACTCCGTGACAGATTGACTTCTCTAATTGGTGGTGTGGAACTAAAGGAATAACAGAAGGCTGATGTGCATATTTACAGCACTTTCCAACAATTCCAATAAAAGAAATGTGTTAGGTTTGGTTTTGTGAACCATGCCATTGTCAAATAGTCATGATCTACCAACAAGGATATGCCAACATCAATTGATACTACGTCACTTGAAGCTTCATCTTTCAACTTGTTTCTCATTATAAATTTCACCAAACATTGAGAGGTGACAAGTATTTCATACCCTTTCATTAGTCACCCAGTTTTATAAAGATTTGGATGGTTAGCACTGTTGGAAGATTTAACTTCTCTACGGTCTCCTTTGAAATAAAATTTCTTCATTAATTTCCAAAAAAATAACAAGGTCAGATATCTTACTCTAACAAACAACTCATGTTTGCAAAATGTCTTTTCCAGTACTTATCATCCTCATTACTTGTCATAGTCATCACTCATTGGACCACTGAAGAGTCTCCTTCAGCTGGATGAACTTCAAAATCCTGTGTCTCCCTACCTTTATCATAATCTGGTCCTAGTTTCCTTAAATTCAACCAAATTTCCTTAAATTCACCCTTCTCTCCATAAGTGAAACATCAAACCTGGGCATTGCTGCCCCCTTTTGTTGTTGCAGAATCAGTACTGGTTTGCCCTCTATATCACCCGATACTCTTGCCTTTTATCCCCTTCGGCATGGGTTGCACTACTACTCATTTTTGGTCCCCCATGTAAATTTTTGTGGCAGCCCCATACAGTTTTTCTAGTTCATTTGGAAAGCACTTCCAATTCCTTGATTGCATTGTCAATTGCTTCTTTGAATGGCTAATAGTACTTGATGTAGGGAAAAAAGTTTGAAACAATAAATTTGACAGAGAGTTGAAACTTGATGATTTGAACTGATATTGGACTATATCTGTCCAGAACTTAGTTTATTCCTAAGAAATCAGCGTAGACAGTGCATTTTGATCCTGAACGGTTTTTATTCAAATTTAAGTTTGACCCCAATATTTTATAGTATTTAAATAAGCCCTTAACATTGTGAAAGTCATTCTGATTGATCTTCAAATAGACATAACCATTAACTTTAGTTAGAAGTCTGTTAACATATTTGTACTGATACTTTTTCTTAGATAAGGGCCCCATCTACTGCCACTACGGAAGTTAACTGGCCCACCAACCCATCTAAGTTGGATTTTTTCTCCACTTAAGTGGTCCTTAGAGCCTGAACATCTGGTCTCACTCAAACCCATGTTTGCAATACCAGCCTTTTGGGATTGTTGAAATGTACACAGATAGAAGAAGATTGTAGCAAGGGCTACTTTTTGATAATTTCTTTACACTTTACGTTCATCAATAATTGAACAAGTACACAGAATTTTTATTTTATGCAATCACAAATGCATCCTGGATGCTGTAATTTTGATGTATTGGCTTGACAAAAACTGATGTTCCTTATATCTAAAGAATATTGAAACTGTTGGCTAAAATCTTAATCTTGACCTTTTCCAATAATATGCTGGAGAGGGATATCATTTTTGTGTTCTTTGCATGTTTATTTGATTTTTTTTTTCTAAAACAGCAACTTGGGATTGTGTTTCTATATTGTGCTATGTAATGCAAAAGTTTTATTGCTTTGTTCCAAAATTCAGGTTCATGGAATATTGAAGGATCTCGTTCACAAGGCAATAAGTGAGACGCCGGTATGTTCTCATCCTTGCAAAATCTTTTTTCTACAGTCACATTTTTCTTCTTACTGCTCTAGTTGTATATTTTGGAGAAGCGCTCAAGTGTGTGGAAACTAAATTGAAGCTTCTAAAGAAGTTAGTACAATTTTTAGCTGGAGGACAGAGACTTTTGAGAACAAGTACAACATATCAGGATTTATGTCTTAGTATTGTCCAAAGAATATTCCTCTGATTAAAAAGAACTTAAAGTCTACAAAAGAAATAAAAGAG
This sequence comes from Erythroxylum minutifolium, assembly GCA_027123815.1. NCBI lineage: Eukaryota > Viridiplantae > Streptophyta > Magnoliopsida > Malpighiales > Erythroxylaceae > Erythroxylum > Erythroxylum minutifolium. The sequence continues at coordinate 2,067 of JAOTJB010053410.1, read as the reverse complement.
GAAGAATATCAACCATAAGCTTTAATTTGGTGGGATGAGGATTGGAATTGAGTTAAACATGAAAGATAAGGACTGAAATTTAGATTGTGTTAGAATTTCTTATTAGATAGGAAGTAGCCGTAAGTTAAATATATTATTTTATTTTAAATATGTTATTATAGTTTTTTAAGACTTATAAAATTTTTATTAGGATATGATAAGAACCCTTTCCTATTAGAATAAGGGTTCTAAAAACTTCTTTATAAGTATGTGTAATTCAGCCTTTCAATGATAAGCAATCTGAAATTTTTCTTCAAACTTGTTTTTTCAACTAGAAGGTTTGATACTTTCTTCTAAGAGTGATTCTTAGATCCTATGAGTGATTTCTAGCTTCTTATCTTCCATTTTGTGTTCACCACAAAATTCCAGCAACTAAAACCCTAACTTCTAGCATATTAAACCCTAAAAATACTAGCCTAATATCAACCATATTTTTAATTTTGTGAGTTTCATCTATTAGTTAATAATTCTTCTATTTGTCCTACATTAATTTGGTATAAGAGCTTTAGTTCACAATGACGACATGTAACGAAAGGGCATATAGAAGAATATTCAGTGACCTAGAGTAAGATGAAATACTTCTGCATATTGCAAAAAAATTGGGCTTTGATGATCTTCGTTCACAAGGTGTCCCAAAAACTAACATGTAAACAACTCCTATAAGAAAACATGGTTGACAAATTTTAGAGAGGCTAGACAACCTTGACGTACATTCCCTAAAAGTCAACTCCCACAAGAAAAAATTATACCAACCAACAACCTATAGTTGATGTTGAACATGGAGATTGTGGTAATAAGCAAGAAGAAGGAACTAATATTGATCAACAACACGCAACATATGAGAAAATCTTTGCTGAAAAATCATGTACTGATTTTGATTCCTCAAATTTAGTAAATCAATTTGAATCTTTGGGCTTACATGTAAAAGGTGCTCAAATACTTGATGATATGGAGAGTTTGGCGATGGAAGATGATCATGACATGGAAAGTTTGACATTAAGAGATGAACAAAGCGTTAAAGATGAAGAAAAATATAACGAAGTGGATTCTTTGGCAAACCCTAAAGTTGAAACAATCGATCAAGAAGTTTAAACACTTAAACAACAAGCTGAAAAATCAGTCCAACAAATTGAAAGAATAGGACAACAAGCTACAATAACAGTAGATGGAGCTAAGAATATTAACCAGCAACTACTTGGGTTTTGGAGCTTGTTGGTTCAAAACTTGATGATATCATTGGTGTTGTTGATGAAGATTGTGTTGTAGTGGCTGACAAAGGAGAAGTAGACTTGAATGAAGATGCCCAATTAGTACAATGTAGGAATAAAGAAGTTGTGAGTGCACTTGCAAAGTCAAAATCAGCAACAATGGCAAGTTAATGAATCTGACTACAAGAAGCAACAATATGTATCTTCTTGATGCCTATGTTGTAGAGAAGCTATGTGATTTTGTTATGAAACCATTTGCAAATATATTGGTTAAGACTTATGATGTTGTCCATACTGCTAAACTATTCTTCAAAAAGGTTGTACATCTCCATGGATTACTTTTAACTATCATATCTAATCATGACATGAAGTGTGAGTTATTTTTAGAGAATTCTATGGAAAAAATTGAACACTAAGCTTCAATTTTCAAGTTCTCTATCCCCAAACTAATGGACAAACAGAGGTGGTGAATAAAAGCTTGGAAGACTTGTTAAAATGTTTGGTTGGAGACAATGTGAAAAATTAGGACATAATTCTTCCTATGATAGAATTTGCATACAACAGTTCTATAAATAAGTTAACTGGTAATAGTCTTTTTGAAATAGTCTTGAGAGTTCAACCAAGGAAGCCTATTGATTTTGAAACAAGAGGGTATAGAAAATTTTAGAAGAAAAAACCACTTTATTTCTCTGATTATATGTAATTTGTACACGAGTATAACCTATTCTAAAACTACTAAACTACTAGATTTTTCGTATATACTAACTTATCCAATCTATAGTATATCTTATCTTATCTACTAGAAGATAAACTTATCTCC
>JAOTJB010052045.1:0-21698 GCA_027123815.1 Erythroxylum minutifolium | reverse complement strand
AATTCAACCATAAATTAATTAATCTATTTTGATATTAAAAAATTCAATTTATAATATATAATCCAATTTATAATAAAGATTAACTTTTCATTCAAAATTTAAATTATGTTCTAATTTATGTCCTTAAATCGCTTAAACTTAAAGACAATCAATCCCATTCATTTCTATGATAAATTGCAACTTCCTCTTGACCAAACCATGAACAACCAACTAAACAACTCATTCATTATTCTTCATCATGATATACAACAATTTCCTGGAACTTCAAATCACAACAAATGACAAAAGTCACAAAAACAAAACACAACAATTCAATTCCAAATTTCTAACATTCCAACCAATTCAGATTTCAGATACACTCATACTGTCATACACTCAACCAATTCAGATACACTACACGCAAAACATTCATCACAAAACCAACATTGTAGATCCATCATTCAACCCTAATCCATCATCTAATAAATAATTCCAATCCAACACATTCCAATCCAAACAATTCCAATCCAATAGAAATTGCAATTAAGCATGAGAAATTCGAAAAAAGAAAAAAAACACACCCAAAAATAAATGAGTTGCTTCAGGTCTTCGAGTTGTTGGTTCAGGTTGGTGACGGGTGGTGCGGTGGGCCGGTGTAACGGTGTGTCTGAGCTACGACGACGACGACTTGGTGCTGTGTAGTGGGCAGTGGCGTCTTCGAGTCCCTGTGGAGGAACCGAGGAAGGTTGAAGACGATGGCGTCTTTAACTGACGTCAACGAAAGGAGGAGCTAAAACCTAAGGAGGATGAGGGAAGGAGGAGAGAGTGAGACAGAGATCGGGGACGGGGAGAGCACGAGACGACGAGAAGGCGACAATGAGAGCGCGAGACGACGAGAGTGAGTGAGAGGCGAGAGTCGAGTGAGAGAGACGCAGAGTCGGGGGTGATTTTAGGGTAAAAATTTCAAATTTGCAATTTGGTCCTTGACATTTCAGAAAGTTACGGTACCGGCCAGTATTTTCCAGTATTTTACATACCGACTAGTACCGACCGAAAAACATCAGTACCGGTTGTATTTACGGTCGATATCGATGTTACAAGTATTATTCCATTTTTTGGTTGGTACGGTACGTGTCGACTGGTACGGAACAGTACTCGAAACTCTGGGTTTGTTACTTTCCTTGAAAGTTTGGGAATTGTAATTTCCCTCAACTGCAATCCTTGTTAAAGGGCTTGTCATTGCCTTCAGTTTCTTCTCTAGATTTTTACTGAACAGTGGGGATGGAGAGATATAGTGAAAGATTGGGTCATAATTTCACTCATTCCCTTTATTGAGATTAATGGATTATAAGATATACAACTTGATTAATTGTTGGAAAATTAGGGCATGTTATAGCCTAATTGTCCCATGTTGGTAATAAAAGAGGTTGATGTGGGGTTTATAGGCTTGTGGGTTCTCCTACCCTTTAAGCTAGCTTTTGGGATTAGTTCTCTCATAAAACTGTAACAATTGGTATCAAAGCTAACATCCCTACTTTAAGTCCTCGTGCCACAGCCACGAGTGGTGACACCAATATTGCAGTGTTCGCCCGGGGCTAGAAAAAGTTCTAGTGCACAGCCAGCCTGTGGCTGCGTGGGTGGTGACGCCAATATAATAGTGTTCACCTGGGGTTAGAAAAGAGCTATCTCACAGCCAGCCCGCCTATGCCTGAGCTGTGAAGCGTGATGGAATATTACAGTTTAATTGTCCCACATCGGTAATAAAAGAGGTTGATGTAGGATTTATAGGCTTATAGGCTCTCCCACCTTTTAAGCTAGCATTTAGAGTTGGTTCTCTCATAAAACCTATAACAAGGCGCGGCTGAATAATAATAAAATCTTTTTATTTCATTTTTAAAAAATTAAGATCACTTTAAATATATAACATAATTAAAATATAAAACATAATAAACTTATGAATCTTATTTTGTACTTTATTCTGAAACTTGTTCATTTTCTTGTCATTTCTTTCGAATTATTTTTAAAATTTGCTCATTTTAACTACTTTAACCACACAAGTGTTTGCTCTTTAACGATATCCACAGAACGAATTGATAGAACTCTACAACTATCGTAGAGAAAGTTAGGTAAAAAGTGTTAACACCTTAGAATGTAAGCCTATTTATTATAAGTTTTGAATATTTTAAGAATTTAATTGAAATTTAACTTTAATTAGAATTACAATTAATTATAATTAAACATCGATTATGCCTAAGTAAGGTCCAATATCTCATATTAGTCCTTATTTATTAAATGTTTTATATTTAATTATAAAGTTTTTAAAACTTTACAATCAAGTCCAACTTGATTAAAACATCTTTTCTCTATTCAACCCATTATTTATGTATGACCTATTAGATACCCAAAAATGTTGACAATGGATATAAATTATAACCCTAAATCATATTTATGATTAGGTAAATTAAACCTTTTAATCTATCTTTAATTATCTAATTAAATAATTTATATTCATAAATCAAGATTGATGTTTAGTAAAATATCATAACCATTTAAATATTTAAGAATGTTAAAATAGTTTTAACTAACCCTTATGTGTATTCTTTTTTTGTATAATTAAATCCTTTAATTATACAATGTTTCGATTAAACATAGAGCATATAATTAATATTTACTCTATTTGAGTCTACTCATATTAGTTCTTTACCATTAGTATTTGATTTTATTAATGACATTTAATTTTTTTAAAAGTATCATTCCAACTTGGCCAAGGATTTTCTAAATAAATATTAATAAAAACCAATGGAACTCCTATTTACTTTCGAGTGATGAATCCTATATTGATTACTCAACTGCCTCCATATAGTTTATGCTATTTACAATGATTACCAATTGAGCTATCCTTGACTAAAATAGGTTATAAATAGTATCAAAATATAGCAATCACTATACGAGATACTTTAGTGATCTTAAGTCAAATAATTACTAATACAATCATCGCAATGAGAATTTCCATTAACATATAAGTAATGTTTCAAATAGATTTCTCTTATGGGATTAGTTTAGCAAACTTGTTCTCTAACAAGCACCCATATATTTGTTTAAGTATCTCCATACTTTAGTCTATAGGATCAACTACTTCCTTCATAAGGAAGAAACATAACATGTGTTATTCATTTTTACGCATTCTTAATGTCTAGTCTTAATAAAACAATGATTAGTAACAATTTAGGAATAATATATAAATGCAATATGAATCTCGTAATTATAATCTCAACGTAATTTTATTTGCAATATATATTTATCACATAGGCTTTATCATATGTATCTAAATATGTATAAGATAAAGAATTCCTTTAAATTATTTTGTTAATAAGTTGTAAATTACAACCAACCAATTGGCTGCAGGGTATAAACCAATAATCTCCCATTTGCACTAAATCATTTATTTAAATATCTTATATTATAATACTATATGATAGTCATGCTATTGTCCAGACAGTGTTTTAGTGAGAGTTTTCTACAAGATTCTCTATAATGAGCAGTTCCTCAAATCTTTCAACTTTCATCTCAATTATCATTAAAATAAAGAAAAACTGCCTAAATACATACTTGGATCTTTGATGAGATATTAGCTACTTTTGCATGCCTAATGACTTTAATGTTCCACAGTATATTACTGTTTGAAAATTGCAAGAAACCATACCGAGATTATTAAAGAACTTCTTGATCTAAATATTTATTTCCACTTTGTGAAAAGCATGTTATGGCTTAATTAGTAATCAATATTACATTGGAACCTTTCTAATCTCAAAATAATATTGTTCTAAGTAAAATGTTACTTAATTAAGGATCATTATAATGTTGAACTCAAATATCAACTTATACATAGAATAATGGATATCTTTAATATTTCATAAGTATCAAGTATATAAAATACTAAACACCTTTAGTACATTATCTATGTCCTTGGAGTTAGAATAAGCAAATAACTTCCATATCTATCTCTATAAATCTAATTTATATAATTAAGTTGTCATTTTAAAAAGATGTTCTTAGATAATTATATTTTCAATAATTAAAATATGAATTTTTGTTCTCTATGAGCAATATGTTTCTATATAATCCCAATGAAGAAGGCAACTTACACTAACCTTTTTATAAACATGATAAATTCACAATCATCTCTAAATCAAACTCTTTAAATTCACAATGAAAGTGAATGTTTCAAAGTCTTGTAATTTTTTGACTATACATCAAATGTATTAAGAAGGGAACTAGTTTTAATTAGATGTATTGTCTTAAGATTTGAACTTTTCAAATTTCATCATATTCCATTAATTATCTTGAGAACTATTCTCTTATAAGTATACATTTAAACAAGCATTTGTTTAATAAGTCTCTAAGATTATATCCATCCTTTTGGATATCATATAATCATTTATTATACAATTTATGATAGATGCATAATTAACCATATATATATATATATATATATCCCGTATGTGATATATTTTGGCTTGATATTTTATACTTTTATTGTATATTTGGAACTTAATTCCAACAAGTCTATTTATAGGTTATAATTACTTTCACAGATGAGATGGAGAAGAATTTAGATGAAAACTTGACATAAAATAAAGATATGAAGTAAAGAAGGGATACAAGGCTGTGCATTAGCCCGTGTACTTCTCTTAGGCTGTGAAGAATCACAAATTTTGGGTATCTTGGGTTATATACAACCAAGAATACGATCGTGTATCAGATCATGCATTTCCCAGATAAAAATTAATATAAAAGGACGTGTTTAGAGGAAAAAGAAGGGAAAAGACATTAGGAGGTGATACAAAGGCTGAGATTGTTCAAAAGAGATTTTGGTTCAAAGAAGTGGAAAATATGAATAAATCATCAAAAGATCCATCATAATACAAGATCAAACTCTACCTTGCAAGAATATTTGATAAGAGATAAATAGGGAGCTTTAGAATTATGAACCATTGTCTGTAATTCATTTTTCTTTTTCTTTTTGTTTGATTTCATATTCTATCATATGTTACTAAATTCTTTTAGTGATTTAGAATTATGAACCATTGTTTGCAATTCGTTTTCTTTTTCTTTTTGTTTGATTTCATATTCTTATCATGTGTCACTAAATTCTTTTAGTGCCCAGCTTAGATAAACCCTAGTTTTGTGCAATAACATGCTTTGATTCTTTTATTAATGCAATTATTTGGATTGATATATTTTGATTCAATTATTTATTTAATATATGTTCTAATATATCTGAAATATTAGTGCACACTTTGATTTCATAACATGGAGATCAAGAAATCCCGTGTGTGAGTTGATCTACTATAATTGGAAGGAGTTTATTGCAACCTGATAGATAGGATGACATAAATCTTTTAGATTAGGGTCAAACCTAATAGTGCGATTCATAAATCGGTAAAGCAATTCTATAAACTTTAATATGAGTAATTCAGTTCATAACCTTAAGATTAGTTATTATTAGACTTAAGAGTGAGCTATTATCATACCATCGAAATTTCCATGGTTCAATAAATCAATAAGACAATTGCATAATAAAAGATCAATCAATTAAAGGTGTTTAGGGGGAATTGAAACCTACATATTAATTCTCGATATTAGTAATTTCCTAATTGATTTCTTAATTCTCTATTCAATTTTGTTGCCTTTTTATTTTATTTGTTTAAGTTTTAATTTCTTTAATTAAAAATCATAATCAAATTCGTAGACTACATAATAGGATAATGATAACTACTACTATTCGTTGTCTTCGTGAGAATTGACTCGTACTTGCCAGTAATAGCTACAACTATGTTGTGCAATTATGGTTAATTCATAATTGACACACATAGAACAAGTCAACTAAGTTTTTTGGGCTATTACCAGGAACTTTGATATTAGGAACACCTGAATGCTATTACTCTCGTCATTATTTTTTGTATTTATTTTTTGTTTTATTGTATTTGATTGTATCTTATTGTAGGCTTCTTCATTTAATTATCTTCTAAACTTCTCTACATTTATAGCATGTTTGTGGTTTATTTTAAAAATTGAGATCTAACTTCATAGCCACAACTCACAATGGATGAATGGAGCGAAAAGTACTTTTATGGGAGCCTAAATATGTCTTTGCAATCTATAACATCACCATATGGGAGAGAGAGGTTTCCTAACATGTTTTTAGAGGCTCAATTGATGTCTATACCGTGTTGCGACATTTGTGAGAGTACTTATTACAATCACAAATGTCGAACATCAACCTATATGTGGGAGTTACTGAGCTTGTACAGTGAACCTCAAAGTGCACCATATGAGAACAACTATGGTTCAAAATGGAGCAACCCTTACATTTATGGATGGAATGATTGTGCTCCAACTGAATATTTATAGTACCAAGCACCTCAAGTTGAGGAGCCAACTCTGGAAGAAATGATGGCCAATTTTATTCAAGAGTCAATTATAAGGCATCAAGAAACAGAGACTCATATACAAAATATGGTGAATCAAATTAACCAGTTGATGGAGATTATAGTTGATAAGATGAAAGCAAGTTTGCCTATTCTTATTGAAATAGATCCTAAAGAATTTGGAATGGCAATCACCCTTAGTAGTGAAAAAGAGCTCCCAATAGAAGAACAAAAGGAAGAAAATATTTCAGTTAAATTAATGGAACTCCTTCGTGCCAAAATGAAAGCTAACTAACTCGATTTCGAGAGTGGAGAAAAGACAAGGGTTGGCTTCATGAATCAAGTGACATTCCAATAAGAGCTTTCAGAAGAAGAAGACAAAGAAATCTCTAGCAAAGAAGAGGAAGTAGAGGAGTGGCAGGAAATAATTGAAGAAGATGAGACCGAAACCTTTGTCTAAGAAGAAGAAGAAGAAGAGTGAATAAAGGTAGGTGAAGAAAAACTAGTGAAGGAACTACTGATGAGTCATTAGTAGTCACCTTAAGTACAAAGGGTTCCTACTTCTTGCGTGACAGATTGCTTGCATCAATAGAAGACTCAGAGAGTTTCATTAGCCTTTATTTTGTTAATAGTTAATGATTAAAGAGTGCATTAATGCAGTTGCTAGGATTTATTAATTTGATAAATTATTCTCTTATTTTTATCTTGCAACAGGTGGCTTATTTACAGGCTACTAAATTACCTTGCAGAGAAAAGGGTGGAAGCAAGCCACTAATTATAGGCCCATGATGAGGGTGACGTGTAGGGTACATCAAACTATTGACGTTAAACAAGCATTGCATGGAAGGCAAACTATTAATTAGGATAGATTTTATTTTATGTTATTTTATTTTTATGTTTCTTAGTTATTTTCGTTTTTGCTTTTTTATTTTCTTTTATCATTTTATTCCTTTTCTTTATATTTTGTAAGGATGTAATCTTCAATTGGATGGATTAGAAAATAGAAAAATCATCTTATTCAAGAAAGTACCAAATTAACCCTCTCACTTATTTTGAAATGCTCATATTTTGTACATTGAGGACAATGTACAACATTAAGTGTGGAGAAGGGGTTAATGATTTTTAATGATTTTTTAAAGCTTATTATAATCTTGATTATTAAATTTTATTAATTGATATTTTGAATTGGTTGAAATATGTCCGTCAATACTATATTTCATTATGGAATATTGATTATAATTAGTATGCAAAAGGATGATAGTTAGAATAAAATTGCTTTTAGAAGTCGTAATTTCGTAATTTTTAGTATTCATTGAAATAATCAAATTGAATGAAAATTGCATACTATTTACACACACACACACACATATATATATATACCCATCTTTTTCATGAGCTTTTGAGTCTAAGAGTGAATTTGAAAATTAAGTTCTTTTATTTCTTTCATGTGTGTAATCATGCATAGTTGAACAATTCTAGAACTTGCTTTTATTATACATATTAAGATCATATTTGTTAAATTAGAATCATTGAAGTGATAAGGGCATTTAGATTCAACAATTTGTGTTAGCTTATTTCTTTGATTATTACCTTACCTATAATATATCCTTTAGGAATAACCAAGTTGAGCCTTAGCCTTTTTCATTGATTATACCCACATATTAACCTTTATCCTATTTTTCTTTGACACCTTTTTAATTGTTTTAAACCTTAAAGGTTATTTACATTACATTTTTGTTTAAAATTTGGAAAATTTTGAAGGGTGTAATATTTTTACAAATGTCGTACATGATATATGCTCCAAATTGTTTTAATTGATATGAACAAAGAGCATAAGAAAAGTTGTGAATACGTATGGAGTACCAATGGAGCTGGAATAAGAGGACCTGTATATTTGTAACCAAGTTTCATGAAATTTCTTTTATTAAATTTCCTTCAATTAAACCCTTTTTATTATTCCAACCATACCTTACCTAAACCTTATTACAACCCTTATAAATACCTTTTGATTTTTGTTTCTAGTTTATACAAAAGTGGTGGAGATGTGATAATATTACAAGCCTACGGTAAAAGTTCTATTATGTATTGCTTGAGAGTTTTGATAATTTTCACCCTAAACACTTGAGCACATTGAGTGAAATCTTAGTGAGGGTGTAAAGGTGTATGCTTTTGGTTTCAATGTGATTATTATTAATATGGACTTAAAAAGGTTACTTTTAGGATAATTTGATTCTAATTGTATGTTAATTTGGATTAGTATGATATCATGATTTATAATACGAATGGAGATGTTGAGATTGATAAGGGATTGATGTTGTAAAATTAATAATTTTGATTATGGTTTTCTTGAGCACAAGTAAAAGCTTAAGTGTGGGGATGTTTGGTAGTTACATAATTAACCTTATGTATATCCCATATTTGTTGTATTTTTGCTTGATGTTTTATACTTTTATTGTATATTTGGTACTTAATTTGCTCCAAGTGTGTTTATAGTTTATAATTTCTTTCACGGATCAAACAGAGAAGAATTCAGATGAAAACATAGCATAAAATAGAGATTTGAAGCAAAGAAGGATACACGACCATGCATCAGCCCGTATACTTCTCTCGAGCTGTGCAGAATTGCAAATTCTGTGTATTTTCGGTTATAAACTACTGGCCCCCACACAGTTGTGACTTGAGAAGTCACAACCGTGACTTCTCTCACTTTGCCTAGAAAATTTTTATTAAATTATGTGTTTCCATGTATTAATGGCAATGTTAGAATTAAGTTAAGGAGTTAGAAGGCATTAAATTAAATATGGAATGGTAAGCTTGGAATGACAAAAGTTGTCTTAAATTAATAAGAAAAGAAATGAGAAAGAGTGGAGAGTTGTAGTAGAGAAGTAAGAAATAGTAAGGAAGAGGGAAAGTCGTAGAAAAACCTAGAATAAACTAGAAAAAAGAGGAGCAGAAATCGAAATAGAAATGAAGAATAAGGAAAGAAAGAAAAAGGAGAAAAAAGAGGAAGGAAAAGGTTCAGCTGAGTTTTTAGGTATTCTCTGTTTCTTCTTCTTGCTTTGGTAGAAGAAGGAACTAGAGAAAATGAGTTTTTGTGTGCTGAATATGAAGGGAGAAAGAAGAGAACCAAGAAATCTATTTTGTTAGATTTTCATGAATTTTCAACTAGATCTTAGTCCTTCTAACTTAGATAGATCATGAGTAGGTTAAATCTAAGCTTAATTTTGATATTAGAGCTTTAGGGAATTTCTACAGTATAATAGTTGAATGAAAGTTTGTTTGTTTGAAGGGAATCAAGAAAATCAAAACCAAGAGCAAGAGAAAAGGCGAACTTGAGTTGAAGTTATTATTAATTAGGTGGGTAATATGTTTATAGTTATTGTGATGATGGGCTGAATTCTTGTTTGCTTACATGCTTAAATTGTTTGACTTTGAATTATTATGATTGTTGAAAATTGCACTGTGATTTGTTATCTTGTTATGTCTTGAAAGATTTTATTGCATTTTGTATAAATGAAAAGAAGAAAAAGCATAAGAAGCATGAAAGTATGAATATGTGATGAATTTGAGTTGAGCGTCAAAATTTGCTTATGTGGGCAAGAGAGATACCATTTCATTCGTCATGTGCACCTTGACTTAAAGCCTTCTCCCGGCTACCCGCTTGTGGCATATGAGCTCTAAGAAATGGACCCATTTCGTTCATAATGTAAACTTCGGTTTTACCATTTTGTTCCATGGGATTCTCTCAAGCCATTATATGTGTGCATTTCACTTTGAATTGTTGATCATATGATATGATTAAATGCTACATTTTGATGATTGAAAAAATACATGATTTGATTTATGTGATACCATGTTTATTTATAGGCTTGAACTATGGATTTGTTTGTTTATAAGATTGAACTGTGGATAATCTTATTGTTAGATGTAAATGTAATATAAAAATTATATATCTATGCTTTATTGTATGTATGGTTCGTCACCAATGACTATAAATGTATTAGTCATTGAGCTTCATAGCCCACCCTATTATTTCCAGTTCTCAGGTGCAGAATAAGCAGATCATTGAACCTTGCAAGCTTTGGTAAATTCTAAGAATATCTATCTTTTATAACTAAGTTAGTTCGACTATTTTTGGTAGCTTTATAAACATATCAAGCATGAGCATTCATATATGTTTTGTATTATGCTACTAATGTGGCTTATGATATGTAATTAAAGTTATATACAATCTCTGTTTTGTTTGAGAAATGAAAGTAATAGTTGAAGAATTTCTGTTTTATACGTGTTCAAAATTATCTTTTGTGTTGAGTTGTTAATTGTGGTTGAGAATAAAATTGTGGGTTGTTTGATGGCTTTTAGATTGATTTTCTTAAATAAATGGTTATGTTGGGAGTCTGTTACATTAGGGGTTTTGTATGAATGACTTGTGCTTATTGGATTTGGGTCTTTTGGTTTTATGAAAATGTATAATAGGCAGTATAGAAAAAAGGGGATAGAAATTGTATCATGACTTCCATGAATAAACTGTATTAATGTAGTTATAATTAGACAAAGTTGTCTTCATAAAAGTTGTAGCTTATTCTCGTAGCTTTCCAACGACATAAAGTTTGTAATTTTTGGACATTAGAATTTAAAGATATGAGCTTTACAAGTATGCATGTTCACTAGGGGTGCACAATCGTGGCCAACCCCTTATTTAAATAGGGTTGCACGGTCGTGCTTGACCCTCATTTTTAAGAGGGAGTGCATGATCGTGCACATGCATGATCGTGCCCGAGCCCTTCATGCACGATTGTGCTTGTGCACGATTGCGAGCATCCCTCTCCTATTGAGAAGCACGATCGTGACTCCTCTTACACGACCGTGACTTTTCTCACTCACAATCTTGACTTCTCTTAGTCATAACCATGACTTTAATTCTTTTTATTAGTTACAGCCATGACTCCCCTTCGTCACGATCGTGATTTTTTATTTATCAGGTGAAATTTTCTTAGTCATAATCCATGACTTTTTGACTTCTTTTTGTTATTTTATTTTATTTTTAATTTCTTTTCTCACTTGATCTTCACCCCGTCCTCTTGTAATGAGGCCATGAATTAAGTTTCGAGACTAGGCCCAACATCTTTGGTATCAGAGCCCATGGTTTTCAAGAATTCCTAGGCTTAGAATATGTTATATTATGGATTATTATGATGTGTGAAAAATATTTTGCATTGCTAAATTAATTGTTTGCAATGTTAAATTGATTGATTGCATTGAGTGACATGCATATTACGCATACATGTAAGAAATAAGATTAAAATGAAATGTAAGCTAGTTGTTAATATGTAAATTAAAAGAGTAAAATGCCACCTTGTAGAAGGACGAGGAGTTTTGTAAGGATCTACTGCACCTATTTCTCCACCAAGAGAGGAGGGTACTAATGAGTCGAGAGTCCCAGCGATTGTTGAGGCAACCGTAAGATAAGATAGTGAACCCTTTCGACCACAAACGTATGAGTCATCTCTTCCTCAAGAGCAAGTGCCTAATCCTTTTGATCCTATGCTGTTCCAAGCCTTTGCTCAGGCTTTTGTCCAGGCAATGGGTCAGATGTCATCAACTTCTACCCTAGCCCTAGCTAAAAAAGGGAGACAATTTGTCAAGATGAGGAATTATGGCGCAATGGACTTTTATGAAACAACCGATCTAGAGGAAGCTGAAACATGTTTGAGGAAAATAGAAAGAATATTGGAACAAATGGACTGTGAAGATGATGCAAAGGTAATATATGCTGCAAGCTCGCTACAGGGAGATGCCCTGCATTGGTGGGAAAGTGTACTAGGGAGTCAGATAAAACCACTAGTGTTGATATAGAAGGATTTCCAAGCTGAATATATGAAGAAATATCTATCTGAGCTGTATATCCAGCAGAAGCAGAGGGAGTTTCTGAGTCTCACCTAGAGGGAAATGACGGTGAATGAATATGAGCGCAGATTTACACAATTGTCTGATATGCAGCTGAGATAGTTATAAGCGAAGCACCTAAGTGTCAAAGGTTTAAAGAGGGATTGCATTTGGTCATCAGAGGAAAAAATGGTGGCGCAAAATTTCTGTGACTTCCAACAGCTGGTAGAAGTTGCTTCAAGGGTTGAGAATGTGGAAAATATGAAGAGCGTAGTGAACAGAAAGAGGAAAGGAAGAGAACAACTCAGAAGGGGAGGTAGTGCTCCTATGCCAGAAAGGAGTGCTGGGACTTTCCCTACACCGTTTGAGGTTAGGAGTAGTGGTGTAAGTAGGCCCAAACTGACGGGAACCATGTCTCATCAAGCCTCAACTGTTGGAGTTAGTAGAAGAGGAGAGGGGGATAGGCCATCCATTCCCAAATGTGATCATTGTGGCAAATTCCATAAAGGGGAATGCTATAAAATAACTGGAGCTTGTTTCAACTGTAGAGAAAAAGGACACATAGCTAGAGAGTGTCCGTAATATGCCAGAAAAGAGGGAACTCAATGGTAAGATCTAAAAAGGATTGAGACTGTGGGAGTTGAGTTTGCAACTGAAGTGGGTAGTTCTAGTGCAGCGAAGAAAGTGAATCCTCCAGGAAGACTGAGGGGTAAGCACCAGCTAGGGATAGAGAGTGTCTATAATATGCCAAATAGGAGGGAACTCAGTGGCAAGCTCTAAAAAGGAATGAGACTGTGGGAGTTGAGTCTGCAACTAAAGTGGGCAGTTCTAGTGTAGCGAAGAAAGTGAATCCTCCAGGAAGATTGAGGGGGTAAGCACCAGCTAAGGAATTTACAATGACGAGAAAGGAAGCAGAAGCAACTCCAGAGGTTATGACTAGTATGGTTAAATTGTTTAATGATGATATTCTTGTTTTGATTGATCCAGGGTCTACCCACTCATTTATTTCATCAAGTATGATTGAGCATGGTAGAAATTTGAGTCCATTAGATATTCCTTTGATGGTTAGTACCCTAATTGGCCAGTATATCATTGTTACTCAAGTTTATAGAGATAGTGAAATATACATTGGCAGATTAAAATTAGTGGTAGATTTAATGCCATTAAAGATGAAGGAATTAGATATGATTTAAGGTATGGATACATTAGAAAAATATAATGCCAATTTGATTTACAAACAGAAGACATTAGAGTTTGCGTTAGACAAAGGTGAAAAGGTAGTGTTTGTGGGAGATAGGAAAGCTAGCCTACCTATAATTATTTCAGCTCTATCAACAGAGAAAATGGTGAGGAAAAGATATGAAGCATTCTTGGTATATGTGGTAGACATGAAGGTAGATGGAGAAAAATTAGAAGATATTCCTGTGGTCAGGGAATTTCTAGATGTCTTTCCAGAGAAATTACTAGGACTACCTCCATATAGAGAGATCGAGTTCACTATAGAGCTTCTTCCAGGCATGGTACCAATATCAATTCCACCTTATAGAATGGCTCTGGCAGAATTAAAGGAGCTTAAAGAGAAGTTAGAAGGGCAGTTGGAGAAAGGTTTTATTGCCTAGGTTTTCACCTTAGGGAGCTCCGGTTCTTTTTGTGAAGAAGAAAGATGGATCCTTAAGGATGTATGTGGACTATAGGAAGCTCAATCATGTCACCATCAAGAATAGATATCCTCTTCCACATATAGATGATTTGTTTGATTAACTGCAAGGAGTGAAAGTCTTCTCGAAGATAGACTTGAGATAGGGTTATCACCAATTGAGAATAAAGGAGTTTGATGTGTCAAAGACTACCTTTAGAACATGATATGGGCACTTTGAATTCTTAGTTATGCCCTTTGGATTAACTAATGCCCCTGTAGCCTTTATGGACTTAATGAATAGAGTCTTCAGACCTTTCTTAGACCAATTTATCATAGTCTTTACTAATGATCTATTGGTTTATTCCAAGAGTGACAAGGAGCATGAAGAACACTTGATGATTTCATTGGAGACATTGAAAAAGAAAAAGTTATATCCTAAATTCAATAAATGTGAATTTTGGCTAAGGGAAGTAGTGTTTCTTGGACATGTAATTTCAAAAAAAGGAGTACATGTGGATCCAAGGAAAATAAAGCTATAGTTAAATGGGAAGCATCCAGGAATGTAGTAGAAGTGAGGAGTTTATTAGGTTTAGCTAGTTATTACAGAAGATTTGTATAAGGCTTTCCATGATAGTAGCCCCACTCACTAAATTGACAAGGAAGAGTCAGAAGTTTGTGTGGACAGAAAAATGTCATAAGAGCTTTGAGGAATTGAAGAATAGGCTCACAACTGCACCAATTCTGACCTTGCCTTCAGGTAGTGATAGATATATAGTATATAGTGGTGCCTTAAGGAAAGGATTAGGGTGTGTGTTGAAGTAAGGAGATAAAGAGATTGCTTATGCTTCCAGGCAATTGAAACGTTATGAGATGAATTAACCCACATAAGACTCGGAGCTAACTGCCATAATTTTTGCATTGAAACTATAGAGACATTACTTATATTGAGTCAGCACCAATGTATTTATAGACCACAAGAGCTTGAAACATTTGATGAGCCAAAAAGAGTTAAAATTGAGGCAAAGAAGGTAGTTAGAACTACTGAAGGATTATGACTTAATGATAGACTACCACTTGGGCAAAACTAATGTAGTAGCGGATGCACTGAGTAGGAAATCTACTATGGCACATGTGAAGACGGTATACCTTCCATTGTTGAAGGAATTAGCTAAACTTAAGGTGACATTGAGGGAAGTGGAATCTGGTAGTATATTGGCTAATTTTAGAATAAGGCCAGTATTGAATGAGAAGATTAAGGAATTGCAGGAACAAGATGAATGCTTAAGAAAGCTCAGAGAAGAAATTAAAAATGGTAAGCCCTTTGAAATAGAGATAAGAGAAGATGGATCGATGGTGGTAAGCAACAGATTATGTATTCCAGATATGTTAGAGTTGAAGGATGAAATTCTTGATGAGGCACACAATGCTCCATATGCAATGCATCCGGGGAGTACAAGAATGTATAGAGATTTAAAAGAACATTTCTAGTGGAAAGGAATGAAGAATGATGTTACAGAGTATGTTGGAAAATGTTTAGTGTGCTAACAGGTTAAAGCAACATTAAGCACCCGCCGGTAAGCTTAAGCCCTTGTCTATTCCTAAATGGAAGTGAGAGAAGATTACAATGGATTTCTTAATGGGATTAGTAAGGACTAGCAGGAAGCATGACGCAGTATGGGTAATTGTTGATAGGCTAACCAAGTCAGCATATTTCTTGCAAATTAGACAGATAGATTCTTTGAATGCCTTAGCCAAAAAATACATAGATGAAATAATAAGACTTCATAGGACTCCGAGTTCTATTGTATCAAATAGAGATCCCAGATTTAAGTCTAAATTTTGGGAAAGTTTACAAGAGGCTTTGGGAACTAAGTTGCATTTTAGCACAGCTTTCCATCCATAAACTGACGGTCAATTAGAGAGGACAATAAGTACATTAGAAACAATGTTAAGAGCATGTGTAATGGATTTCAAGGGTCCATGGGATAATCATTTACCTTTAATCGAGTTTGCTTACAATAATTCTTACCAGTCAGGAATTCAAATGGCACCTTATAAAGCTTTGTATGGTAGGAGGTGCAGAACTCCTATTTGTTGGGATAAGGAAATGAAAGAAAACTTTTAGGGCCTGAGTTGGTACAACCTACAGTCGACAAGATTAAATTGGTGAAACATAGACTCAAAGCGGTTCAAGATAGGATGAGCTATACAGATGCACATAAGAAGGAGATGGAATATGAAGTTGGAGACAAAGTATTTTTTAAAGCCTCACCATGGAAAGGAGTCTTAAGGTTTGGTAAAAAGGGTAAGCTCAGTCCAAGATACATAAGCCCTTAGGAGATTATTAAGAAGATTGGGCCTCTTGCCTACAAATTAGCCTTGCCACCAGAGTTATCCAAGATTTACAATGTCTTCCATGTATCAATGCTAAGGAGACATAGATTGGATCCTTCGCATATAGTCCAACCTTCAGAGGTTCAATGAAGGGAGGATTTGAATTATGAAGAACAACTAGTAGCGATTCTAGATTCAAAGGGAAAAGGTCTTGAGAAATAAGACTGTGAACTGGTTAAAGTTTTATGGAGGAACTATTCAAGAGAAGAGGCAATATGGGAACCCTTGGAAGCTATGAAGGGGAAGTATCCACACCTAATTGTAGCTTCAGGTAAGAATTTCGAGGACAAAATTCTTTAAAGGCGAGAAATGTTGGACCCCGAATTTTTCTTAAATTTTATTTTAATAAACTAGCAAGCATGAACCAAAAATTTGAATTCTTGGATTTAAAAATTTTTGGAGTTAGTATATGTGTTTGCATGTTTTAAATGGAAATGCCAAAATGAAACAAAGGTTAGTAGGAATTAGATTAAATGTGGAAGGTAAGTTTTTAGATTAAAAGTTTGTTTTAAAGAAATAAGAAAAGAAGAGAAGAGAGTCGTACATAGTAAGAAAGAAAAATAGAGAAAGACG
The DNA here is from genome assembly GCA_027123815.1 of Erythroxylum minutifolium. NCBI lineage: Eukaryota > Viridiplantae > Streptophyta > Magnoliopsida > Malpighiales > Erythroxylaceae > Erythroxylum > Erythroxylum minutifolium. The sequence goes on along the minus strand of JAOTJB010052045.1, from coordinate 4,796 downwards.
TAGAAGAAACTAGAAGAAGAGAAGGAGAAACCGAAGCATAGAAAGAAGAAGAAGGAAAGAAAGATAAAGGAGATAAGAAGTGGAAGAAGAAGGTTCAGCTGAGTTTAAGGTAACCCTTTATCTATTTTCTTGTTTTGATAGAAGAAGAAAGCAGAGAAACTAGGTTTTTATGTGCTGAAAATGGCAGGAGAAAGAAGAGGAACAAGAGATTTATGTTCTTAGATTTTCATAAACTTTTAACTAGATCTTAGTTCTTCTAGTTAGATAAACTAATAGTAGATTAAGTTTAAGCTCATTTTTGGATAATAGATCTTTATGAAAGTTCTATTCGTATATGTTGTTTGAATGAAAATATGTTTTTTGAAGAGAACTAAGAAAGTCGAAGGCAAGAACAAGAGGAAAGACAAGCTTGATCTTAGAGTTACAAATAAATAAGTGGGTAATATGAAATATGTAAGCATCGAAAATTTGCTTATGTAGGCAAGAGAGATACCATTTCGTTCCTCATGTGCACGTTGACCTATGGGATTCTCTCCTCTTCCCACTTGTGACATATGAGCTCCAAAAAATAGACTCATTTTGTTCATGTTGTAAACTTCGGTTTCGTCATTTCATTCTATAAGATTCTCTCAAGTTATTATATATGTGCATTTTGCTTTAATTTGTTAAACACACTATATAACTGAATGCTATGTTTTGATGATTGAAAAATATGTTATTTGATTTGAGTAATAATATGTTATTTGTGAGTTGAACTGTGAATAATTTGATTGTTATATTTAAATGTGATATAAATTTATGTAAATGTTTGGTTGTGAGTGTCGTTCATCGCTAATGGCTATAACTGTATTAGCCACTAAGCTTCGTAACTTACTCCACTATTTTCCACTCTTCAGGTAAAGAACAAGCAGATCATTAAACCTTGCAAAAACTACAGCAAATCTCTAAGAAACATTTCATTTGTAACTAAGTTAGTTGGATCATTTTTTGTAGCTTTATAAGCATGTTAGGCATGAGCATCCATGTTGTATTTTTCCATTATGCTACTCATGCAGCTTTTGTTTGTAATTGGAGAAATGTACATACTCTATTTTATTTGAGAAATGAATGACAATAAGAGTTAGAAGAAATATTAATCTGTTCATATCCAATATTAATCTGTTCATATCCAAATTCCTCTTATGTTACATTGCTATATTGGTTTTTTTGGTTGGGAATGAAAGTGTTAGATGTTGAAGACTTTTGAATAGTTTTTTTGAAGCAATTGATTTTAGTGGGATTCTTATACATATGAATTATGTTTGTTGGATTCGGGTCTTTTGTTTTTGTAAGAATGTATATTGACAAATAAGAGAATAAGGTGATAAAAATGTGTTCCGAATCTTTAATGAATAAACTGTATTGATCTAGGCAAAATTAGGTAAAAATGCCTTCATAAAAGTTGTAGCTCTTTCTCTTAGCTTTCTAATAACATAAAGTTTATAATTTTTGGACTTCAGGATTGAAAGTTATAAAGATTAGAAGTGGGTGTGCAAAAACTGCATTGTTCATCAAATTACACAATCGTGAACAAGCACGATCGGGCAAATGCCATTTTAGTTGGAAGCTCGCAATCATACACAAACACGATCACGACTTCTGGATCTCATGGTCGTGCCACCTTGTTGTCACGACCGTGACATTTTTAAATGCACGGTCGTGACATTTTCATTTTATTTTTTTAATTATTTGTGTATTTGTTTTTACTCCTAACCGTGACTTATGTTTATTTTATTTGTTTTTATTTTTACTATTATTTTCCAAAAATCCCCAATTTTGGCACTTAGTCGCCACGAAATAAAAACTAAGACTCGGGGCCAATAGCTAGGATATCCTAGACGACGGTGCCAAGTAGTGGCGGAGGAGACAACCAAAAACAATGTATGAGGAAGATGACAAAGAAGTGGTAGATAAAGATCTCTTGAACTATTGCATATAAGAATGACTTGCTTCGTTTGCAAGTTTTTCACAGAGAAACCAAAAGGGTCAAACTCATTGGAACAAGAATTATCTTCTAAGAGTTAACACATAGAAATTAGATTTTTAATAATGTGAGGTGCAGCTAAGACATTTCTGAGATGAAGGGGGGAAGAAGATGTATTTAGATGAGTATTTCTAGTACAAGAAATGGGAAGGGGATCCATTACCAACAAAAATATGTGAGATATTGCTCTTATTAAAAATAATACCGAGATTACTTAACGAGTATGTCAAGTGGGAGGTGGCTTCAATGTTAAGATATCATTGATTATTTATGGACTATGGAAGAGAGAGAGTGGAAGAGTCCTGCTAAGTTAGAAGTGAAGCGTAGAAGAGGAAGAACTAGCCCAATATGCTTGAGAGGGGAGTAGCTATCAAGAAAATGCAGTAGGCCGCTACTGTTTAGGTAAGGCCAACTGTGTAGACCTGTGACCCAACATGAGAGGAGCAAAACTCAACAGATCGGGGTTAGTTGTGTTGATGGGTTGGCCCTTGCTTAGCCATATGGCTCCTTGTGCAACCCAATAAGGATGGGTAAGTCACGTTAGGCCCCAAAAAGTGGGATGTCCAAACCAAGTTGTCCCATTATTTTTCCACCCATTTCCACGTCCAAAACCCTTACATCGCCTATTGTTATCGTGATTTTGACCTCGACCATGATTTCCATTGCCATTTCGATTTCCATTACAGTTATGTCATGCACTTCCCTAGGAATTTGAAGAAGGGAAAGCATTGTGTGGTGAGGTAGAAGTATAGAGAACTGTGGAGGAATTTTGAGGGAAGGATTTGTATTTGGAGATACGGGCTTCTTCAATGAGCAACATAGATTGGGCCTTGAGAAAACTAGGCAAAAGAAAATGATATTTAATGATGTTTGATATAATGGAATATTCATTAGTAAGACCATGTAAAAGTTGAAGAACTTGAGCTTTCTCATCAGCTGGACTATTATATCAGTCAAAGAATTAGCAGAGTTTTAACCCGTTGACAGTACTCAGTGATATATAAATTTTCCATATAGACAAATCGGAATTCTTCTATCAGTTAAAGAGTTATTGCACTAAGATTGTACTTAAAGAGGGTTTTAATCCAGGTCCATAACTTATGGACGATACTATTTTCACTAAAGTTCATCACCATACTAAGGACATCATGAGTTATTATTTAATAAATCCATGAGGCACAAGAGCATTCAATTTAGTTCCTTGATCATCATTAGAATTTTTGCATTTGATGGTCCCATCAAGATAACCAAAGACCCTAACATTTGTGGCATTTGATGTATGCGAAGTAACTCATTGTTTATACTTTGGATTATTAAAATCAAGAGTGACAGGTATATACACTTTGATGTTATTAATGCAAAAAGTTGGATAAGAGAAGATGTAATTTTTATTAGCAGAATCATTATTTCCAGGTACTGTAGAAGATACAAGACAGTAAGGAAAGGGGGAAAGATAGGATGAAAAGAAGGATTACCTAGAAGAGAGGGAGAATGGTGTGGCACAGCGTGGCGATGGCATGGTCGTCAAATAAGGGCAGGCAGAAAAACAAGCGTCCAACGTGATGAAAGTTCTACAAGAATATGGCGTGATTTTGGTAGAGAAGGAATAGCAACGTGATTGTGGGATAGAGAGGAAAGATATCAGTGTCACTCTGATACCATATTAGAAGAGAATATTTTGGAGAATAATTTGCCATGCTTTGGGTCTTATATTTCTATCATATATATACATCATACAAAGCTATGTACTTCTTTGGGTTTTATGTTTCTATCATATATATACATCATACAAAGCTAAGTACATCACTAAATCTAAGGCAAAATATATGGCAAATTACAATATTAATTTTCTATATTATATCATTATCCATCCTCAAACCACAAAGACCTAGCCACAAGACAATCCTTGTGTGTGTAAGGAACAATGCTTATGAACTCCACCTTGATTACAACCAAGACTTGCCTTTTTAGAAGGTTAACATAAGTTGGGAGCTTATTAGAATAGTTCATCACAAAGATTTCCAACAACCGTCATCTAAATGTTACCTCTGGAGTTAGCTAACTCATTAGATTCTTTGACGAAATGGTAGGCAGATATTTTTATATTTTCAGATTTAGAGTAACCAAGTCTATTAGTAGCTATATATATATTGTTTTTCTTACTTAGTTCTCCCACTTCTCAAAAATAGACTCCACCTAATTAAATTTGCTTCCTTAATCAACTACAGTCATTACTCAATAAGTTGGTACTATTATTACCTAAGCTACAAATTTTAGCATTGTGCTCTGGATCGTATACGAAGCTAAAGCGACATACTTAGTCTAACCTTAAACTAGTAATCGTCAGTTCTATAAAGCAAACACACAAAAAAAATCACACCTTTCCTTTCATTTCTGATCTTTGTGATTTTAATCCAGCAACATATAGTTTTCATTATGACTATGTACTTATAAATTTGAATATGTATCTTAATTTACAAATGAACATAGTTTAATAAATTATTTAACGAGTTAAAATTTTAAAGTAAACAACAAATTCAATTTAATGTAAAAAATCAAATTATTTGAAACTTAATTTTCATATACTTGTTTTGTAACAAGATAGAGAAAAACTCTTTTTAACTTTTCTCTTCTCATGCTACTAATGCTTCTTTTGTTATAGCCTACAGGAGATTCGATATGTATGTTTTGTGACCTATAGACTCATTATGTTCTTTTTTAAAATTATTTTGTATTAGTTCAGAAAAATGAATTACTTAGAAATATATACAAA
>JAOTJB010051870.1:0-21700 GCA_027123815.1 Erythroxylum minutifolium | reverse complement strand
TCCCTGGAAATAGCCTCAACCTTAAATTATATAGCAAAACTGCATCTCCTACTTTAAATTCCTTTTGTTTAAGATGATGATCGTGCCATTTCTTTACCTTTTCCTTGTAAAGTTTGGCATTTTTGTACGCATTATAACAAAACTCTTCAAGTTCGTTCAATTGCAAAACTTGCTTTCACCTGCTTGCTTCTAATCAAAATTTAACATTTTTATCACTCGATATGCCCGATGTTTTAGGTGTTTTGAAACTAGTTTTATAAGCCTATAAAGCATCGATTAACTTTATTGCCTAATCCTTCCTGGAGTTGTTTAACGTCTTTTCTAAAATTTGTTTTAGTTCTCGATTGACAACTTCCACTTGGCCACTGGTCTGCGGATGGTCAGATATAGCAACATGGTGGTGCACTCCATATCTTTTTAAGAGGGCATCAAAAGATCTGTTGTAGGAATGTGTACCTCCATCACTTATTATTGTAAGTGGCACTCCAAACTGATTGAATAACGGTTTGATGAACTTTTACACTACCTTTCCATCATTAGTTAGAGATGCCACTGCTTTAGCCCAATGCAAAACATAATCCACCTCCATTAGAATGTACATGTGTTCCCATTGAAGATGGGAAAGACCCTATAAAATCGATGCCCCATACATTGAAGACTTCCACTTCTAAAATGTTGGATAAAGGCATCTCATCTCCTTTGGAGATGTTACCTGTTCTCTAGCATCGATAACATTGTTCCACGAAAGTTTGAGCTCATTAAACAATTGTGTCCAATAAAATCCACTCTCGAGTATCCGACCTGTCGTTTTGTTAGTTCCATAATGTCTAGCATATTGACCTTCATGACATTGCTTTAATATGTCCAACATTTCCTCCTCCGAAACACATCATCGCATTAACCCATCGGCACATGTTCTGTATAAAATTGTCTTATCCCATAGATATCAGTTACAATCATATAGGAATCTTCTTCTTGTTGGTAAGATAGATCATGAGGAAGTTTACCACTAGCAACATAATTCGCTATGTCAGCGAACCATGGCGTAGCTAAACTCTTGAGTAGCATTAGGGTTTCATTAGGGACATTTTCATTAATATCTTCGTTTAGCTTGCATTCCCCTCCTTCCAGTCTGGATAAGTGGTCTGTAACCATATTTTCTATTCCTTTTTTATCTCACAATTCTATATCAAATTATTGTAAAAGTAATACCAATTGAATGAGCCTTGGTTTTGCATCTTTTTGTTGAAAACATATTTTAATGTTGCATAATCATTGAATATGATTACCTTTGATCCCAAAAGGTATTATCAAAATTTATCACATGCATACACTACTAATTCTTTCTTTTTTGGGGTGTAGTTAAGTTGAGTTCTTGCAAGGGTCTTACTGGCATAGTAGATCACATGCAACCTTTTATCTTTCCTTTGGCCCAATACACAATCTATAACTTGGTCACTTGCATCGCACATAACCTCAAATGGAAGTGTCCAGTCCGGTGGTGATAGAATTGGTATAGATATTAATGCCTCCTTTAGGTTGTCAAAGGCAGACATACGCTTGTCATCAAATAGAAAAGGCACATCCTTGAATAACAAGTTTGTCAAAGGTCTTGCAATTTGTGAGAAGTCTTTGATAAATCGACAGTAAAATCCTGCATGCCCTAAAAATTCTTGCACACCTTTTACATTACTTGGTAGTGGAAGTTTCTTTATAACTTCTATTTTTGCTTTGTCGACTTCAAATCCTTGGTGTGAGATTTTATGCCCTAACATTATCCCCTCTTGCATCATAAAATGACATTTCTCCCAATTCAGCACCAAGTGTGATTCTTCACATCTTTGAAGAACTTTGTCCAAATTGGTTAAACACATTTCGAAAGAGTCCTAAAAAATTGAAAAATCATCCATGAATACCTCCATTATATCTTTGATCATGTTGGCGAAGATAGACTTCATATATCTTTGAAATATAACCGGGGCATTGCATAGTCTGAAAGGCATCTGTCTGTATACAAAAGTACCATAAAGGCAATGAATGTGGTCTTTTCTTAGTCATCAGGGTAGATGAATATCTGATTGTATCTTGAATATCCATCTAAGAAGTAATAAAATGAATGACCTGCCACCTTTCTATCATCTGGTCTATGAACAGAAGAGGAAAATGATCTTTCTTAGTCACTGAGTTAAGGTTACGTTAGCCTATACATACTTTCCATCCTATGACTGCTCTTATTGAAATTACTTCTCCACTCTCACTTTCTATTACCGTCATTCCACCTTTTTTAGGTACACATTAAACTGGACTAACCCATTCAGTTTCAGAGATGGGATAAATTATCCCTGCATCTAAGAGTTTGATTATGTCTTTCTTGACCACCTCCTTCATATTAGGGGTTCAACCTTCATTAAAGCTCCCTTACTATTCTGCATCCTTCTTTAAGGTTTATTCGTTGCACACAAATAGTTGAGCTTATACCTCGAATATCAAAAATCTGCCATCTAATGGCTGCCATTCTCTTTCTCACAATTGCTACCACCTTACTTTCTTATTTCTCATCCAATTGATTTGAGATGATTTATCGATAACCTTTGACACTCCCTTAGAAAGGTATATCTGAGACGTGCAAGTAAAGGGTTAAGCGCTAATGTGGGTGGTTTTTTTGTGGATGGTGGTGTGGGTGCTTCAGTTTGGACTAATATATCTTGATGCGTTTGAATATTCGACTCCATCCATTATTAGTCTCTATTGCCACTGATTGTATTTTAGTGATGCAGCTCTCGACTTGTTCTTGCAAATTTTGATCCATAATTTCAACCTTTATACCTGCACTGCTTGTTGTTGGCCTCTTTAAAACCTTATTCATATTGAATTTGGTCTGATCTTAGCCTATTTGAAGTGTTAATTGCCGTTCGTGAACGTCAATTATGGCTTTCCCTGTATTCATAAATGGTCGATGAAGGATCAGTGGACAGTTCTTATATTCTTCAAAATCTAGAACCACAAAAACTGCAGGAATAATGAACTTGTCCACTTGCATAAGAATGTCTTCCACTATGCCCAATGGTCTTTTAATAGATTGATCAGTTAATTGAATCAATATCGTTGTTGGTTTGACCTCACCCAGCCCCAACTTCTCGAATATTAACAAAGGCATAAGATTAATACTTGCTCCCAAGTCACACAAGCACTTTGTGAATTCAAATTCACCAACCACACAGGGTATTGTGAAACTTCCTAGATCCTTCAATTTAGATGGCACCTGGTTGTTGACTATGGAGCTGCAAGTGCCAGTTAGAGCTACTGTTTCACTATCTTCCTAAGTATGCTTCTTTGATAATATGCCTTTAAAAAATTTAGCGTATTTAGGCATGTGTTCCAAAGCCTTTATAAATGAGAGATTTATCTATAACATCTTTAATTTCTTAACAAATTTTGCAAATTACGCATCCAGCTTCTTCTTTTGTAGCTGTTGAGGGAAGGGAATCTTGGGTGGATATGGTAGAGGAGTGACATAAGGAGGGTATTCACTCATATTCACTTCTTTCTCCTTTTTGTGATCTTTCTCAACAGGAGGAATGGGTTCCTCTATTGTCCCTATAGATGATTCAAGTTCCTTCCCACTTCGAAGTGTAATAGTCTTTAATTGCTCCCTTAGTTTTTTTCTCGAAGTGCTAGGAAGAATTCCCATATTTCACGTAGAGAAAGCATTTGACAATTGTTTTACCTGGACCTCTAGATTGTGGATTGAAGAGGCATGGTTCTTTGTTACTTGTTCAAATCTGCCTTCCAAACTCATTTCTGCATCATCTAGGGTTCCAAGCTTGTTTAAAATTTTATCCAACTTATATTCCATTAAGCTCAGTTTGTCTTGTTGGAAGTTTGGTTGTCCTTAAGGCCTGAACTGTCCTTCAGCATTGTTCGTCCATGAGAAGTTAGGGTGATTGTTCCACCCAGGGTTGTATGTGTTGGAGTAAGGATTGTTCCCCTCTCCTTATCCATATTGAGCTCCCATATAATTCACTTACTTTGGTTCACTTTCCTTCATTATGAAATAGTCCACCGTATTATGGTCCATCTGTTCACAGAGTTCACACTTAAGTTACATGGATTGTATCGAAGCTGAGGACGAAGCCTTCATGTTGTTGAGTTGTCGAGTTAAGTTGTCAATTTTAGCTTGCATCTCCGTCATTTGATTGACAGCTACAATTCCTTTTTATTCTCAGAAAGTAATGGTTTATTTACTTTGCTTGTTCATCCATAGGTAGTTCTTACTTGCCATCTCCTCTATCAACTCTTATGCTTCATCTACCATCTTTCTCATCAGTGATCCCCCTGAAGCTGCGTCAATTGTGCCCCTCGTATATGGGGTTACTCCATTATAGAATGTTTGCAATAATAATTCCTTGGGTAGGTTATAGTGAGGAAATTTTTGTTGCGAATCCTTGTATCTTTCTCACGTTTCATAGATTAATTCCCAGTTACTTTGCTAGAAGTTAGTAATCTTTGTGATGATCTTTGTGGTAGTATTCAGAGGGAAATGCTTGCATAAAAAGGCAAGAACTAGTTGATCCCAAGTAGTGATATTGGTTGGGATGAGAGAATGATACCAAGCCTTTGCTCTATCTTTAAGGGTAAAAGGAAAGAGCCTAATTCTTACCACATCTTCAGACATCCGATGGTACCGGAAGGCATCACAGATTTCAAGGAAGTTCACTATCTGTGCGTTGGGATCTTCATTCATTAGTCCATAAAACTGCATATTCTATTGAAGCATGTTTAGGAGGGCTGGTTTAAGTTTAAATGCTGCTTATACTAATGGACTAGCTAATCCTTCGTTAGCCGCATTGAACCCTAGTCTCATTAAGTCCACAAGGTTTCATTGTTGATGTCTTTTGTTCACTCTGTGATCTAAATCTTGCTAAAATTCCATTGCTTTCATGATTTCTTCTTCTTCTTCACGTCGAGATTTCTTAATGGATCATTCTAATCGAGTGATGTCTAACTCTAAGGTTTTAACTGCACGACTCGATCTTTTCATGACTCTTGTGGTCATGCAAGAGCATGATTTCAGAAATGGAAAGAAAGAAAGAAAGAAAGAAACAAAAACTAACTAAACTCCTTAAATTAAAGAATCAAACTAATTGCCTCCTCGGCAGTGGTGCCAAAAACATGATTGGCGGTTTGGTATGTGTAAGTTTTAATAATACTCTTGATAATTCACAAGCGAATGGTTCATTCATTATTGATGGTAAAACCTATCTACTTATTTTACGCTTAAAAACTGCATGTGAATAGGTCATTACTTGTAGTAAAAGGAGCTGATATGGATCCTATAGGGATTGATGTTTAGACATCGCTTAATTTAGACACAACTTTATTTAAGAAACTAAATTATGAAATGAAAATAACCTAAAACATTAAATTTAAATTAAAGGCTAATGTAAACAATGGATAATACCGGAATTGCAGAGCATCAAAATTTAAGAATCTAAATAATAAAGATTACTTTTTTTCCTATTTTATCTCCCTCCTATTTTATCGATTGAATTATGTCTCACCCTAGATTTCTGAATGTACTAATTACCCTCTCTTAAGGTGTAACTATTTATCCCTGATTGAATTAACGGGAATCAATTGGACGATCTCTCAACTTACCTAATGACTCTGCCAATTCAATTAATTATCAAACTATCCTATGGGTGGTCAATTGACTAGTCGAGATCTCTCTTTTAGCTATTCAATTAACATGATGATTGCTAGTCTATAGGTTGCCAACTCTTGTTGTACAATCTTACACAAATTTCATCTAACTCACTCTCTAGATTTGTTGCAAAATGATAATTAATAGCTGCAATCAACAAAGACAATTGCATTCAATTCAATAAAATAGGACTTTATCATAATAGTCCCAAAAGCAATCCCTAAAATAAAATCAACCTAACATGGTCTCCACAACATCTCCAACATTTAAATAATCCATTTTTACAAAGAATAGAAGAGACTAAAACGATAGAAAATTGAATAGAAGGACTCCTTCTCTTCTTTGCCAAAATCTGAAATTTTGGTATTGATATACTATTTTGCATAATCTTAATGATGATCCTTGTCTTCAATCCTTCCTCAACGATCCAAACATGTGTTCTCCACTCAAGGATGGTGTTTCTACAAGTGGGTGTCGTCTCCCCTTAAGATGGAGGCTTAATTCTCTTTTTATAGTCCAAAATCTTAAGTTTAATGAAGCCTCGCAGATTGCCTCAGATTGCCTCAGATTGTAATTCCCACGCTCGTAGGAATTGGTATGATTCCCATAAGCATTGGAAATTTTCACAGACGCATCTCTCATTTTCTTCTGTAATTCTCACGTGATGTGGGAATTTGCATGATTCCTATGAGTTTGAGAATTTGTCACAGATGCACTTCTCATTTCTTGTCCTCTTTGATCTTTAGTTCACCCTCCAAGTATTGGATCGAAAACTTAAACATACAAGATTTGGCTAAAACGGTAGATTTCAAAACTTTTTTATAGAAATCAAATTTTAGCGGAAGCAATATAACCAAATCAACATGTCAAGCCATACATGATACGGTATAAGGAAAATATTTAACAGACTATCCGCCGACTCCTTTACTACAACTTTAACTTCTTGTTGTGCTATCCTATCCTCGACAATGTATCCTCTCCTAGATGATGTATCCTCAACCAATCCAATCTACCACTTGTTCTCCTTAGATAACTTGGTTAAGAAGATCCTTTGGAGGGAAAGGAGAAGAAAACTTAAAGAGATTTTGCCTTAGAAAAGGAAGCTCAAGATGAGACACCTCTTATGCAAATTTCGGCTATCTCATGCAAAATAGGAGGGAGCGAGATAGAAATTCAACAACCCTTTGTATTCCTTCTCTCAATTTCGGTTAAGTCTCAAAGAAAGAAGAGAAGTGCATCCAATGCATCATATCCTTCCTTAATCAATCATAAACAAGCCAATAAATGAGACTCTTCTCATTTGTTTTAAGATGGCCATATGAAAAGACCAATAATCTAAATTGATACATCTCATTTTTAGTTTTGTGATGAAAGAAGGAAGAGGGTCCATCAAATGCACCTCTTTCTTCATTAATCCAATGAATGCTAAATGGTTACATGCTATCATTAAAAGATAACCATTAAACCATCTAATGGCAAGGTTGTAACTCCATTTAATGATGATAAAGTATGCTAAAAACAATCTTAAATGTGGCAAACCAATGCTAAATGTGTAGCTGTACATTTACCCTATTAAAATAAAAAATCCAGCTCCTTTTATCTTTAATAACTTTGATTTAATTTAATTAATCAAATTAATCAAAATAAACCAATATCTAGCCCATTTCTAAATGTTCATTTCGGCTTCTAATTAAAGTAAGCCCAACATTCAATCATAGGTTTAAATCTCTATTTAGGCTTCTTTCTTTACTTGATAACCCTCCTAGAAGCCAAATGGAGAATCTAATTGGACTTATATAATTCAAGCTTTAATAAGCTCGGAATTAATTTAATCTCAATAGAATTAATTCCAGCTTATTAACTAAATATCATTCCACTAAAGACAATTAGTTGAACTCTTGAATTACTAAATATTACGAGAACACATATTTCAAAGAAGATGTCCAATTGCAAACTCTAATATGAACCATATTATAGCCATTCGCACAATAAAAGGTAAAATTACCATTTTGCCCTTATGTTGATTTTTCCTTCTAGATCTCCCGTTTTACTCTATATGGTGATTAACGCACATGATCTCATCTTGGTGTTAAGCTTTGATAGGTAGCTAGTCCATCAAACTACAGGCGCCAGTTTAATCACTAATCTCCATAAAACATCTAGGAGTGATGATATCACTATAAACTCTTTATTTGAGTGAATGTTGCTTGATACATGTTTCAATTAATAATTCCAACATGCAGAGACTGGATTGATACTCTGTAAAAATTCATTCTGATCATATCAAGAATTATAATGAAACATATATGAGTTCACCACTCATCAAGATTGTGGTCCATAATAAACGAATGCTTAAGTGTAAGTTTTAAGATTAAAGTAATGGCCTGCTTTATTCTTTAAAACATACATGATTTCATATTCATTTAATAGTGCCATTATCGATAGTCAACTACTATCATGATATGAAACTCATCATTCTCTTGAAGTAAACTCTTTTACTTACACGGAGATAAATCGTAACACTATAATCTAAACCATAATCAAGTGACCAACTTGATTATTCAACTGTAAATCAACTAATTTAGATTCTAATAATATACATATTTCCCATACATCTCCATGTATATGTATATTACTTATAAAAGAATCTTGGTATCTTATCACTAGATATATAATGCTCATACAAATAAAACCAAACCCTTTTTTATTAATAATAAATATTTTCATTACAAAAGTAACTAAAAGAAAATTAAGTTATATGTAAATACACTTGCTTTCCAGGGCACTATATTTACTCAACTCCAATATGCTAATACCATAGTGTTTCATTTTAGAGAGCTTTCTGATGAGCAAGCTCGGACTGAAAGGTTGGAGATCTCAAGGTTGCTCTTCATGACTAAAATAACTTCGCGGACATTTGTAGCGCAGTATGCACTAAAGAGGAATGGTTATATCGAGAGGTTAGCCATCTTGGGTTTTGTTATAGACTACGAATTAAGTATTGACTTAATTCTGGTTAGATTGTCTAATAGTTATTCACAATTTGTGTTGAACTATCGGATGAACGAAATCTCCACGACAATCCCTAGGTCGATCAATCTGCTCAAGATAGTAGAGCAAGTTATCAAGAAGGATGGCAAGCCAATTATAATGGTGGACTCTATTTTTCTTCTGTTTTAAGAAAAAGAACCAAAGAAGAAAAGGTCTAAGAAACCAAAAGGAAATGCAGCCAAAAGGAAACCCAAAAAGACTGCGCCGAAAGGAACTTGCTTCCATTGTGGTAAGAATGGCCACTATAAGTGAAACTATAAAGTCTATTTAGAGACCTTGAAGAAGAAGCAGGCATCAGATGCCCCGCAGGTATTTGTCATTAAGGTTAATACTATTTCTAACCATAACATATGGGTATTAGATACTGGTTATGGCTCACACATATGTAATAATATGTAGGGCCTTAGGACAATAGACAGTTCATGAAGGGAGAACTGGACCTGTGTGTGGACAATGGAGCAAGAGTTGCTACATTAGCTTTGGGCACTTATTTTTGTCACTCCCCAATAGGCTTGTAATTAAACTGAATGGTTGTTATTTTGTACCTGTTTTGACAAAGAACATATTGTCTTTTTCTAGTATAAATAAAATTATTTTCCATTTGAATTTCAATTTTAGTTTGAATGGAATGCTTTATGGTACTGGTACATTATGCAATGGAATTTACTTATTAGATATGTCACATCCAGTTATGAATGTCAATGACATGAAAAAACATAAACAAGATAATTTAAAATCAACTTACTTATGGCATTGTCACTTTAGCCATAAAAAAGAGAGACACTTAGCTAAGCTCCACAAGAGTGGTAGTTTAAGGTCATTTGATTATGAATCATATGACATGTGTGAATCTTGTTTATTATGCAAGATGACTAAGTTCAACTTTAAGGGAAAGGGTGAATGAGTGACTGAAGTATTAGACCTAATACATTTACATGTATGTGGTCCGATGTCCATCCATAGCAGAAGTTGTTTTCTTTACTTCATTCCCTTTATTGATGACTATTCTCGATATAGGTATCTATATCTAATGAGATACAAATATGATGCATTTGAAAAGTTCAAACAATTTAGAAATAAAGTAGAAAACTAACTTGGGAAACGTACCAAGACACTATGATCCAATTGAGGTGGTGAATACTTAGACCAAGAATTTTTAGTTTATCTTAGAGAGAATGGGATTTTATCTCAATGGACTCCACCTTACACACCACAATACAATGGTGTGGCTGAAAGGAGAAACCGAACCTTGTTGGACATAGTACCATCAATGATGGGCTTTGTAAATTTACCAAAATCCTTTTAGGGGTATACACTCAAGATGGCTATTTATTTGCTAAGCAAAGTTCCATCAAAGGCAGTTGATGTTACTCCATATGAGATGTGGACTAACAAAAAACCCTATCTTTCTCATTTGAAAGTTTGGGAATATCTTGCTTATATGAAGCGAATACAGTTAGATAAGTTTGAAGCGAATTCTAAGAAGTGTTTGTTCGTAGGATATCCTAAACAGACAATGGAATATCAATTTTACCATACTGAGGAACAAAAAGTGTTTGTTTCAAAGCATGCTGTCTTCTTAAAGAAAGAATTTATTTTAAAAGAAGATAGTAGGAGCAAAATTGAACTTGACGAAGTTCAAGATGCTCAAGCAGACATGGATCAACTACCTAAACCTGAGACTGTGACTTATACAGATGAAGTAACAGTTCAACTTTCTTCAATATAGGAAGTTTGTTGGTCATGTAGGATACACTCTGTTCTCGAAAGATATGGATTTTTCATGATTGAACAGAATAACATATTGCTCATAGAAGATAATAAGCCTACTCCCTATGAAGAGGTTCTGAAGAGTTCATATTCTAAGAAATGGCTTAGCACCACGAAAGCATAAATGGATTCCGTGTATGAAAACCAAGTATGGACTTTGGTTGAGATACCTGAAGAATAAAACCTATAAGGTGTAAATGGGCTTTTAAAAAGAAAACCGATATGGATGATAATGTTATTACCTATAAAACAAGGCTTATGGCTAAAGATTTCTGTCAAAGACGAGGAATAGACTATGATGAGACCTTCAGCCCAGTAGCAATGCTTAAATTCATTTGGATACTCCTAGCCATTGCCGCTCATTATGATTATGAGATATGGCAAATGGATGTGAAGATAACTTTCCTAAATGGAAATCTAGCCGAGGATGTGTATATCACACAACCTCAGGGCTTCATCTCCTATGATGGTGAAAAGGTATGCAAGCTTCAAAAATTCGCCTATAGATTGAAACAAGCATCTAGGAGTTGGAATATCGGCTTTGATGACATAATCAAAGAGTTTGGTTTCTCATAAAATCTGCATGAACCCTGTGTGTATAAGAAGGTTAGTGGGAGTGCAATCGTATTTCTTATGCTATATGTAGATGACATATTATGCTACAATCTTTGAAGATTTGGTTATCCAAACATTTTGCCATAAAAGATGTCGATGAAGCAACTTATATCCCTAGGATAAAGATCTATAGAGATAGACCAAAAAGGTTGCTTGGTCTTTCATAATCAACGTGCATAGATAAGATGCTAAAAAGGTTTAGCATGGAGCAGTCCAAGAGAGGGTATCTTCCCATGACTCATGGGATAACACTATCGAAATTTACGTCTTAAGACACAAGATGAGAGGGTGAGTATGAATATGATCCTATTTACATGTGTAGTAGGATCTATCATGTATGTTATGCTATGTACAAGATCCGATGTATCATATGCTCTAAGCGTTATGAGCAAATACCAAGAGGATCCTAGTGAAGGCCACTAGGTGGCGGTCAAGAACATCCTCAAGTACTTACAAAGGATTAAGGATGTTTTCTTGATATATGATGATGGAAATCTAAAAGTGAGCAGGCATATAGATGCTAGTTTTCAATCTAATAAGGATGATTCTAAATCCCAATCAGAATTTATGTTCACACTACACGGTGGGGTAATCAGATGGAAGACTTTCAAATAAGAGACGACTGTCGAATCAACAATTCAGGTAGAGTACATTGCAACTTTAAATGAAGTAAAGGAAGTAGTTTGGATCAAGAAGTTCATTACTGAACTTGGTGTGGTTCCTAGCAGTAATGGACTTATAAAGTTGTATTGTGAAAATAATGGGGCTATTGTTCAGGTGAAGAAACCAAGATCTCATCAATGGTCTAAGCACATACTCCACATATATTATCTGATCGGGGAGAACATTGGTCGAGCTGATTAGAATATTGCTGATCCATTGACGAAATCATTGTCACAGAATATATTTGATTCTTATTTACTCACCTATGGTATTAGATACCAATGCGATTGGCTTTAGGTCAAGTGGGAGATTTATTAGAGTAGTGCCCTAAAGGCAATTACCTTTAGTGCATTTTGTACAAAGTTGTGTACAGACTTTATTTTCAATAATAAAGAAAAGCAAATTTCATTAATTTAGTGTTCATTCTTTATGAATTGATATTGATATATAATCAAATTAATGAAGTCCTTGATACATGACATAGCACGAAGGAAAAGATGATGTGATCATACTACTGAGATTCCTATCATGTACAATTATGTCAGTATCTAAATTATCCTTAATCATAGGATTAATGAGATTGTACATTGTTAATCCGGATAAACTAGCATATGTCAAACTCTATTATTTGATCAAGCAGTGGATTTAGAAATTATAAACATGAAATGTTTAGAGTTGAGATATGGATGCTTACTAGAGGTAGTATGTACATTGGATGACTTACCACGAGATCATCACATGGATGTCCTATTTTAATATCAATGATAATCTCATCATAGCAATGGTGCAAGTATCCTTAGACTTTAGGTACTCAAGAATTCTTAGATACTGATTTCATGCCTTGACTCCATTCCTTGTTTCCTTACAGAGGTCACTCATAAGGTGGTGGTTGGATATAACTTGAGGTGTTTGAAGGTAATTGATTAGCCAATAGAGGATTCACCACTTCTGTGATAGCAGAAGATGATACCCACGACCTCTTATCAAAGTCATTACTTAGAAATCTCTGGCCAGAGTACATGTCCCATGAAGAATGTCTTCATTAACATGAAGAGTAGTGAGTCCCAAGATGGGAATTGATATCACTTAGGCTAGATTTGATATAGTTAGTGTAGTGAGAGTCGACACTTTGCCCATACTCATAACCAAGTGGGGTTTAGCATGGTGAAAGGATGACTTGTACAATAATTATCTACTGGAGGGTTCATGAGATGGTTCATGACGAGCATAGGTTTGTTCGTCAAACCACTTACTTTCTAGTTAATTAGGGGTCATGATTTGTTGCTAGATGCTGCTCATGACTTGCTTGGATTAAGTGTTAATCTGAGCAACTAACATAACAGGGAGCCTAATGGGTCACATGCATAAAAGTGACTCAGAGGATTCGTAAAATGGTTTTAGATAGAGATCTATTATATAGAGAGCAATAGAACCAAATGGATTAAATTGAGATCGGGTTATGTCTCGATGAGATCGCAACATTGATATTGTTAAAAGAAGTCTTCGATGTTTTTCCATATCCAAGACTCGGTAGAATCGATCTTAGTGTGACTGGACTACCTCAGCATATATATATATATATATATATATATAAGATGTGTTATCGTGGAAGATGAGGGAGGGTGTTTTAAAGTTAGGCATTTATTGTCTTTAAAGGAGAAAAGACAAAAATACTAAAATAGAAAAATCAAAAACAAGTAAAAAGAAGAAGATCGTGAGAATTGTGAGTTAAGCTACTTAACTCTCTCATCTTTCTCATCTTCTTCCTCTCCTTTTTTCTTTCACATTTTTACTCTCCTTTTGCTTCTATGTTCTTGCTCTCCATAAAAAAAAGAAGAGAGCTAGCACTCTTATCTTTATTCTAACCATTTATGGATCAAAGAGATTGATTCTGTTAGTTTCTCTGATCTCTCTGTGGTTATTATATAAATGATTCATTTGTGTAAATTCCATGAATTCCTATATATATATGTGTTATAAAAATTTATGTGAATTGGGAATTTCAGCTAGGTTTAATGGTATTTTCTTGTATAGGATTATAAATCCTGGAATTCAAGAAAGTCCCAGAATAATTTTTTTTGTTTTTCTGCACCATATGTATATGACTCATGCATTGGGATTTTCCTACAATTTGCATGTTTGCCTGACAAAAGCTATGATCATGGGCCACATCCAACCCTTCTGTCATGATCCTTAGGCTTTTGTCAAGATCGTGGCATATGGACCATGATCATAGGCTGGCTCCCATACTTCTATCATGATCGTGGCTTGCTGTGCCATGATCACAGGCCGCTATTTTGGCCTAAATGTTTCTGAAACTTCTCCGTTCTTCGTTGTTAACTCCAAAACACTAACAAATACATCAAGGTACTTCAAAAACATAATATTTAAGGTTAGAGACTTGTAATAACCTATAAAATCACTTAAACACAATTAGTTAACAAACTACACAATCCTAACCTAAACACGTGCTAAACAATTAAATTAACACTTAAATAAATAATAAACTCCCTAAAACATGATGCAGTTTACACTTATCATGGCGGTTGGTAGCTTATGAAAATTCCAAAATTTATAACAAAAGAACCAGAAGCTATCATGATTGAATGATTAAACAATCATAGGATTTTAAGGATAGAGATCAAGTTCTCTTATACAATTCCCGCCTAAGATTATTTCCTAGTAAGCTTAAATCAAACTGGCCTGGACTATTCGTTATAGAGAAACTGTTTCCATCTGGCGTAATTAAGGTAAGTCATCGACACAAGGGTACTTTTAAAGTTAATAGCCATAAAGTGAAGTTATATATTAGAGGTGAGCTTGATAATAGACCAAAAATATCAACTAAACCAAGCCACCTTGAGCATAAAACTTACGTTAAGCTAAAGACATTAACCCAGTGTTGTTTGGAAGTATAACTAGGAATTTAGATTTACACTCGTTATATTATTTTCATATTTCGTACCTATTTTTATTTGTGTTATTTTTATTTCTTTTGTTCTTGTTATCCCTTTTTCTTTATATTTTGCAAGGATGCTAGTCTAACATTAGCTATATTAGAATTAGAGAATCATCTTACTAAGGAAAGATCCACTTAACCTTCTCCCTTATTATATATGTTTACACTGTGTACATTGAGAATAATGTAAAATTTTAAGTATGGGGAAGTGGTTAATGATTTCAATGGTTTTGTTAAGCTTATTATAATATTAGTTATTAAATTTTATGAATAGATATCTTGACTTAATTGAAATCTATCCATAAATAATGTATTTCATTATTGAATATTGTTTGAATTAGTATGCCAAAGGATGATTGTTAGAATAAAATTGCTTTTATAATTCATATTATTAGTAATCATTGAAATAGTCAAGTTGAAAGAAAATTGCATATCGTTTACATATATAAACCTATCTTTTCACGAGGTTTTGAACCTAAGATTGATAATAGAAAAGTTTTAAAGCTCTTTTATTTCTTTTATTGATGGTATCAGGCATCTTTAAATGATTCTAGAACTTGCTTTTAGTATATATATTGAGTCCACAATTGTTAAATTAGAAGCACTGGAATCATAAAGGCACTTAGATTCAATAATTTTTTTAGCCTATTTCTTTTATAAATACCTTGCCTTGTTTTATCCCATAGGAATAACTTATTTTGAGCCTTATCCTTTTTCATTGTTTATACCCAATTATTAGACTTTATCTTATTTTCTTTCAAGCCTTTTATTATTTTAGACTCTGAAGGTTATTTACACTATTAGTTTATTTGAAACTTGAAATTTTGAATGGTCCAATATCTCTTTAATTCTTGTACTAGTAACGTGGTTGATTAAAAAATTATTGTTAATATAGTTCCATTAGTTTTATAAGGAATGGAATTTTATATATTGTGAATAAGTTTCATGTAATTTTCTCTTTAGTAAACTTCCTTCAAATCAACCCTTTTTATCATCCCAATCATACCTTATCTAAGCCCCATTACAACCTTATAAAGACCATTTGATTTTGTTTCTAGTTTATACATAAGTGGTGGAGATGTGATAATACTACAAACCTATGGTAGAAATTCCACTATGCATTGATTTGAGAGTTCACCCTAAACACTTGAGTGCATTGAGTGAAATCTTAGTGAGGGGTGTAAAGGTTTATACTTTTGATTTCAATGAGGTCATTAATGTGATTACTATTAATATTAACATAGGAAGTTAGTTTAGGATAACTTAACTCCACTTGTATATTAATTTGATGAATATGATATGATGATTTATATATAAGGTTAAGATTAATGAAGGATAGATTTTGTAAGATCTATAAGTTTTATTATGACTTTCTTGAGGATAAGCAAAAGCTTAAATGTGGGGATGTTTGATAGATGCATATTTGACTATATTTATAAACCCATATTTGATGTATTTTGCCTGATATTTTGTACTTTTATTATATTTTGGTACCTAATTTTCTCCAAGTGCATTTGTAGGTAATAATTACATTAATGGACTAAAAAGAGAAGAATTCGGATGAAAACATAGCATAAAAAAAGTTTTAAAGCAAATTAGAGATACACAGGTATGTTTATACTTATGTACGTCTCTTAGCTCGTGCAAAATTGCAAATTCTAAAGATTTTAGAATATACACGATCTAGTACACTAATATGTGTTTAAACCTTGAATCATTTAATATGCTACACTTAGTGATTAATTCCCTAAAAATGCTTAGGATACTTAATTTAGCTCATATTTGATTATAGGTACATTTTGGAAGAAAAGGAGCTAAAGTGATCTGAAAGCATGTTCATTAAAGCCATCTTCTTAATTTCCAAACTTTTCTGATTCATGGAGCAAGAACAAGAAAAGGATGGTGTGAACATTGTCTACAAATGGAGAGTGAACATTGATTTAGGTATACTAGAAGAGGATTGTGTGAACAAGAAAGAGTATACAAATAGAGAGTTAACATTGACTCATGGTTGTCACATTTCTTTTAACCTAGTTATTATTATAAAGAGAATGGTGTGTCAGCTAGGATTTTTAGAGAAAAAATGATCACCCTTATACCCATGAGATCACTTGACATGAATGAGAAACAATGAAGAGGGGAATGCATGCAAGGTATGTTAGTTTTCATGCCATATGTCCATTCCATATTTAATCATTACATTTAAGGTATAAAGAGATGTGTGTTATGTCAATTGCTCTTGGACAAGCATAGGAGACTTGAAAATGCAAGACACCTATCCATTATATTTAACTTAGCTACTGGAAGATAAGGAGAAAAAAAGTGGATAGTAAGATGAAGAAAGGGTCAGGTGTCGGCTGCTAAGAAAAAGCTAGAGCTGGAGAGTAAAAAAATGTGATGCATGGAACTCCATTTAGTGTATGGGTTGCTAAGGAAAGGGTTGTAACTATAGAGTAAAACAAAGTGTGTGATAGACGGCTACAACTAGGGAGTAAATAAACCGTGAGTGCATTATGAGTGTTGCACTTGAAGAAAAATAAACAAAAACCAAAGGATATAACCAACATATTTTGTCCTCTTCTATTTTTAAATGCCACCTGTCGACTCTTATTTTAACCTAGCTTTTAAAGAGAGTGGAGGAAAGTGTCAGCTGGGGGGGAGGGTAAGAAAAGAGGGTCTGGACAAAGAATGTAGGTTGCCATTTTTTTTGGAGAGTGAATAAAACATGAGAGGAGGCTGCCTTATTTTAGTTTTAATGTTGCTGTTGAAAGAAAGCATAAGGTGAGTGGGGTTAGCCAAGGTAAAAATCGAGGGGAGTTGAAGCAAGATGTGAGTGGGGGTTGGGAGTGCCTAAAAATTTTGAAGCAAAAGTGGAGCAGTTGGTCACCTAGTTGCTCTTCAATTAAGCCATATTGGGAAGGCTGGGAGAGAGTTTTTATAGGCAAAAATCAAATACAGCTGCTGATACATTTTATCCTTTTTGATTTGCAATAAAATGAGTGACGGTTGGACAAGGAGACAACTTTTAATCTCTATTAATGCCATTCTTCACCATCTTCTCATCGATTTTCAAAGCGTGGAAGGAAGAACAAGGAAGACAGTAGTAGACAACAACTATTCTTCATCAATTTCTCTTCATTTTTCAACATAAATAGAGGCTATTAGGGCTGATTCTTAGAGATTGATGGAGAAGATGGACGACTAATGAGAGTTATGCATTTGTTTGTCATTTTTCTAAGTATTTGACATGTCTTTCTTGCATAACTTTTTATTATTATTATATTTTAGGATTCATTTTGTATATTTTCATTTAGTTTGATCTTCATTGTTATTTTTTATGTTTGATGCTAATTTAGGGTAAGAATTGATTATTTTGATGTAGGAATGAAGGTGGGAAACTTGGAGATTGAGCTAGAGACCAAAATAGGAGAAGAGAAGAGGAACCATTCTATTGCAAGATCCCACAATCGTGGGAATCATGTCAATTCCCACTACTGTGGGATGTTTTATTTGAGAACATATGTGGGGTTCAATTAAATTTTAGGTTTTCTGCACTATATAAGATATTAAGCCCCTATAGATGAAAAAGGACAAGAAACCTTTGTGTAGAATGGCCTCCTTGAGTGAAAAATACATATTTAGAGTCTTAAGGAAGGTGGAGATTCAAGGATCATCAATCACAATTGGGAAAATAGTACATCAACAACAGAATTTCTAGAATTTGGGCAATGAAGAGAAGGAGTTTTCTTTATTTAATTTTCTGTCATTTTTATCTCTTTTAGTTATTGTAAGATGGAATATTTAAATGTTGGTGATATTATAGATAGCATGAGTGGCTGATTTGTTTTTAGGGATTACTTTTAAACTATCTTATTAAACTCCTATTTTATTGAATTGAATGATAGATGTCTTCGATGATTATTGATTATATTCATATACTTTATAATAAATTGAGATATTGAGTTAGGTAATTTGTGTAGGATTGTGCAATGTGATTTGAAAACCTATAGACTTACATTCATCACATTAATTGATTAGTTAGAAGAGAGATCTCGGCTAATTTAATCGATCACCCATAGGATAAATTAATAACTAGTTAAATTGGTGGAGTTATTTGGTTGATTGAGAGATTACTTAACTGACTTCATTTAATTTGATTAGGGACAATTAATACACTTTGAGAGAGGGTAGTTAATATAATTGGAAATCTTAGGTGAGACACAATTCGAATAATAAAATAGGAGAGAGACAAGATAGGAAAAAAGTGATCTCTAGTCGTGAAAACCTTGAATTCTATTTTTCTGCATTTTGGTGTTATCATTTTTTCATTGTTAGTCATTTAATTTTGATTTAATTCTCCAGGTTACTTCTATTAAACAGTTTCATTTCTTAAACAAAGATTAATCTAAATTAAGTGGTGCGTAAGCATTATTCATTTTAGGATAGATATCTACTTTTTAAATACAAGTCACAACGCGTATACTTGTAGTTTTTGAGCTTAAAACTAGTTGACAGTTTTGTAGCACAACAACGAACAACCCAATGCCAATTCAACGGGGATATTGATGCCAAGTAGCAGTTAAGCTATTTCATCTTGATTAATATTGTTAATCTCTTTTCATATCGTTATGTTGTTTGTGATGATTGAATCAGGTTTTTGTATGAATGATCTTAATATGTTATTTGGATTTTTCTATTGTAAACCTATTGCTACAATGTTGAATGTAATCCGTAATTGTTACATTTGAAGTTTTTTAGTAGCATTTAGTGGTCTTAGATCGTTAGGAACGACATAAGCTAGGTTAAATAACTCGAACGTGTGAGGTTACTGGCTATATTGATCATTTTCCATTTGATAATGCTACTATCAAATTGAATCTAGAGATCATATCCTAGGTTATTTGGTGGTTAGGTTTAATTAATGATCATTTCATAATTAAACACAACCTAAGAAAAAATTGGGATTAGCAGATCGTATTGTTAGTCTCAGATCAATAATTCAAATAGAGGTGTAAAGATGTTAGAATGATGGAATATCCTTGATCATGTTTAGGCCTAGAATAACCCCAGAATCGAACCTTACTGATATTCGACAAATTTCTCATTTTTGATTGTTTATTTTAATATTTTTCAATATTTTACATTTACTTTAATTTCTAAATTGCTTAAATCCAAAAACCCCCATATATTTTCCTTGCACCAATTACTTTCGCTACAAAAATTAACCGAACATTCCCTATGGATTCAATCCCAACTCACCACAACAATAAATTTTAGTATGCAGAGTTAGGTAAATTTTTCAGTGCACTCGACATGTGTTGTCATACACACCCGTGTATCTCCTAGAACCCCAATATTTACTATAAAAAGAAATGAGCAGAGGCTAATGGAAAAGAATAGACTTTTTGAGTGGATTCTAGGCATAAAGAACGTTTAGAATGGTTGGTAATGATCCAAAGATGTGGAGAATGAAAAGAAATCATCAAAAGATCCAATATATTACAACATGAATCCTTAAACTTGCAAAAACATTTGATAGAAGAGAAAGAGGGATTTAAAATTATGAACTCTTTCTTTTCTATTCATTTTTCTTCCTGTTTATCTTTAATTTAATTTTCTATTATGTGTAAGTGACTAGGTGTGATGAACCCTAGTTTGTGGTATAATTTGTTTTAATTCCTTGATTTAATGCAATTGTTTTGATTGATCTATTGTGATTTAATTATTTGTTTTATATATGTCCTAATAGATCTAAAATATTAGTACATAATTTGATTTCATAGCATAAAGATTGAGAACTTCTATGTATGAATGATCTATTATAATTGAAAAGAGTTAGGTCGAAGTAAATCCTCTACATTAAGGTTGAACCTAATAATGGAATTAACAAATTGATAAAGTAATCCTAGAAACTTTAAATAATTTTAGTTAATAAACCTATGCATTAGTTGTTAATAGTTTGGAGAGAGTTATTAGCATAAGGTAGGAATTTTCATGGTCTAATAGTTAATAAAACAATTACATAATTAAATTTTAATTAATTAATAATTTTAAAAGGACTCATTACCTGGGCACTAATTCTTGATATTGATTATTTTCTAAGTAAATTCCTGTGTTTCTGCGTCCAATATTGTTTCCTATTTTTTTAATTTTAAGTGTTATTTTTAATTAAAAACCAAAATCCAATTCATAGGCTAGATAATAGAAGAGAGCTAATTACTAGTAATCATTATCTTCATAGGATCGACCTATACTTGCCTGTGTTAGCTACAGCTACGCCGTGCACTTGTGGTTTATTCAAATATTAACTTTAAGTTTAGACCAATCATGCTTGTATTTATAGGATTCTCTTTTTCTTTAGCATCTTTAATTAATTTTCCAAGATTGTGAGCTTGGTCATTAGTTAGAATGCCTTACACCCTTGGACTGGAGTGCTCATGATTTCTATCATCAATTCATAGAATCCTTTAACCTTAAACATAAAGTTATGAAATCTAAATAGTGCATTAAAAGGTTAGAGTGTATTTAGACCATAGTTTCTATTGTAGCATGGTATAAACATAATTTGAGACCAAATTTTGCTATAAGTGAGGGAAATTTGAGCCCAAATTATGGTATGAGCATAACGAAAGACCCATAAATGTGTGATAAAAGAGATACCAACCTAACATAAAGTCTATAAAATATCTTGTTATTGAACCATGTTGGCAATGATTTTATGGAAATTTTCTAGAATGAGATTTGAAGTAAATCACACATTAATATAGAATTCACGTACAATATATGAGATACACAAAAAGGGAGGTTGAATTGTGTAATCTTTTCGTGAATACGAAAACTTTCATATATCTTGTTAAGAAATTTTCCAATTGTTAAAAGAATACCACAAAAGTTATACAAAAATAGTTACGTAGTTAAATCGCAAATAACTTCTATAT
>JAOTJB010051351.1:0-21718 GCA_027123815.1 Erythroxylum minutifolium | reverse complement strand
GATGATGGTTACCTCACTGAGTTCGCAAAACTCACCCAAAATTTGCAATTATTTTTCAGGACTCAGAAGAATACCCCTTAGGCAACGGGAGTATATCTGTTGCATATGAGAGAAAGAAGAGGTCAGGATTAGTTCGCGTCTGCATTGTTTTCGTTAATTGTCACTGAATGTATGTTCCCCAAACATATTGTATTCTTTGTAATCGAATATTCCAGTTTGTAACAATTTTGGACAATTGAAAATGATTGTATTTTGTACTTTGAATTGGGCCCAAGTGGCTAATAAAAGCAATAAAAGTTCTATTGATTTCGTTGTTTGTATCAAATGATTATAAAATAAAGTGGAACATTTTAGTTATTGATTTTCTGTATTTTATGTTTATGGTTGAAAAAAAAACATGGATACCGACTTTTAATTCTTAAGTGATGTGGCACACCACCCTCGCGGGGCATGGATTCGGATATCACTGTCGATATCGGGTTCGGGTCCAGCGAGAGTGGGGTGTTACACTACATGTTGTTTTTCCCACCGAAGGTGCTTAGCCAATGTGCTAACGGGCTATTTGGCCCACCAAAGATACCTAGTGACTTTGTTAACGGGTTATGCTGCCCACTCAGGTATGCCAACGGTTTATTTTTCAAACCGAAGGTGCCTAGCGAATATGCCAATGGGCTATTTTTCCCATTGAAGGTGCCTAGCGACCATATCAACGTGCTGTTTTTTCCACCAAAGGTGCACCAATGGGCTATGTTTACCACCAATGCTGCCCAATTGGCTGTTTTTCCCACCAAAGGTGCCTAGTGACTATTCCACTGTACTGTTTTGTCCACTGAAGGTGTGCTAATGGGCTATTTTGCCTAATAAAGGTATGTCAACGGGCTATGTTTCCCATCGAAGGTGTGCCAAAGGGCTATTTTTTCCACCGAAGGTGCCTAAAGACTGTGTCGACCGACTATTTTACCCACAAAATGTGTTCCAACGAGTTGTTTTGCCCATCGAAGGTGCCTAACGACTGTGTCAAAGGGATGTTTCGCCAACTGTAGGTGTGCCAATGGAGTCTTGCTCTGAAGGTACCTAGCGATCGTGCGAATGGGCTATTTGGCCGATAGAAGGTGCCTAAAGATCGCACAAACGTACTGTTTTTCCCACTGACTGTGTGCCAACAGGTCGTGTTTCCTACCGGTGGTGCCCAATGGGCTATTTTTCCCACTGAAGGTGCCTAGTGACTAGCCCAATGGGCTATTTTTTCCACTGAAGGTGTGCCAACGGGTTGTTTTTTCCCATCAAAGTTGCCTAATGACTATGCCAACGTGCTATTTTCACACCGAAAGAGTGCCAACGGGTCATTTTTCCTAATGAAGGTGCCTAGCGA
Source organism: Erythroxylum minutifolium (assembly GCA_027123815.1). Classification (NCBI taxonomy): domain Eukaryota; kingdom Viridiplantae; phylum Streptophyta; class Magnoliopsida; order Malpighiales; family Erythroxylaceae; genus Erythroxylum; species Erythroxylum minutifolium. Next base: position 20,346 of record JAOTJB010051351.1, on the reverse strand, counting down.
CCCTACCAACAGGCCGTTTTGCCAGCCAATGTTGTGCCAATGGGGTGTTTTACCTACCAAAGGTATGCCAATGGGCCATTTTGCCCACCAAAGGTGCCTAACTAAATGTTTTACCCATCAAAGATGCCCTGCGATCGTGCCAACGGGCTGTGCGGCCCACAAAAGTTGTACCTTGTGACCATGCCAACGTGATGTTTTTCCTGCTTAAGGGGTGCCAACGAGCTGTTTTTCCCATTGAAGGTGCCTAATGGGCTATGTTGCCCATTGAAGGTGAGCCAATGGGCTGTTTTTCCCATTGAAGGCATCTAGGGACCGTACCAATGTGCTATTTTTCCCACCAAAAATGTGTCAATGGGCTATGTTTCCTACCGGTGCTACCCAACGGGCTATTTTTCCCACTAAAGGTGCCTCGTGACCATGCCAACAGTCTATTTTGTCCATCGAAGGTGTGACAGCGGGTTGATTTACGTACGAAAGGTGTGCCAATGGACTGTGTTTCCCACTGAAGGTGCTGAATGGGCAGTTTTTTCCAACTGAAGGTGCCTAGCTATCGTACCAATGGGTTGTTTGCCCACAAAAGGAATCCTAACGGGTTGTTTTCCCCAATAAAGGTGCCGAATTAACTATTTTTCACATTGAAGGTGCCTAATGAGCATCCCAACAGACTGTTTTGCTAACCTAATTTGTGCCAACTAGTTGCTTATCCCACTGATGCCTAGCGACCACACGACAATCATGCCAATGGGCTAATTTTCCCAGTGAAGATGCCTAGCGAACATACTGACATACTATTTTACCCACCGATGGCATGGCAATGGGTTATTTTGTCTACCGAAAGTGTGCAAACAGACTATTTTCCTGCTGAATGTGCCTAGCGATCATGCCAACGAGTTGTGTTGGCCATCGAAGGTGAGCCAACAAGCTGCTTTTCCTATCGAAGGCACCTAGTGACTGTACCAACGTGCTATTTTTCCCACCGAAAGTGTGCCAACTGGCTATGTTTCCTACCAATGCTGCCCGATGGGTTATTTTTCCCACTGAAGGAGCCTCGTGATCGTGCTAACAGGCAATTTTCTCGACTGAAGGTACGATAATGGGCTGTTTTGCCCACGAAAGGTGTGCCAACGGGTTGTGTTTCCCACCAAAGGTGCTTAATGGGCATTTTTTCCACTGAAGGTGCCTAGCAACCGTGCCAACTGGCTGTTTTACCCACCAAAGGAGTGCCAATGGGTTGTTTTTCCTAAAAAAAGGTGACCAACGAACTATTTTTTTGCCAAAGGTGCCTAGCGACTATCCCAACTAGTTGTTTTGCCCATCGATTGTGTGCCAATTGGCTATTTATCCCAACGATGGCATCCAGTGATCGCGTCAAAGGTTTATTTTGCGCACTGAAGATTCCTAGCGACCTCATAATAGTGGTGTTTCTCCCTCTGAAGGTGTGCCAATGGGCTGTTTTTCCTACTGAAGGTGTTGAGCGACCGTGCTAATTTGCTATTTTATGCAACAAAGGTGTGCCAATGGGCTATTTAACCTATGTAAAGTGTTCCAATAGGCTATTTTTTCCCACTGAAGGTGCCCAATGGGTTGTTTTCCCACCAAAGGTTCCAAGTGACTTTGTCAATGGGCTACTTTGTACACCGAAGGTGTGCCAATGGTTTGTTTTTCCCATCAAAGTTGCCTAAAGACTATACCAAAGTTCTGGTTTTCCCATTCAAGGTGTGCCAATGACCTATTTATCCTATCGATGTTGCTAGTGACAGTGCCAACGGGCTGTGACAAAAGTGGTGCCAACAAGCTGTTTTTCCCACCAAAGGTGCCTAGTGACCATGCCAACAGGTTGTTTTTCCCACCGAAGTTGCCTAGCGACTGTGCCAACGTGGTATTTTTCCCACTAAAGGTGTGCCAATGAGTTGTTTTTCCCACTGAAGGTCCCTAGAGACCGTGCCAATGGGTTGTGTTGCCCAACAAAGTTCTGCCTTGCCACCATGCCAAGATGGTGTTTTCCCTACTGAATGTGTGCCAACGGATTGTTTTTCCCATCAAAGGTGCATAGAAAACGTGTCAGCGGGCTATTTTTACCATCGAAGGTTCCTAGTGACCATGCCAACATGTTGATTTTTCCCATTGAAGGTGTGTCAATAGGCTATGTTTTCCACCGAATGTGCCCTACAAACATGCCAATAGGCTGTTTTGGCCATTGAAAGTGCCTAGCGACCATAATGGGTGATTTTGCTCACCAAAGGTGCATTGCAACCCGACTAACCTGGTGTTTTCTCCATCAAAGGTTTGCCAACGGGTTCTTTTCCCAGCAAAGGTGCTTAGTGAACATGCCAACAAGCTATTTTTCCCATCTAAGGCACCTAGAAACTGTGCCAATGTGCTTTTTCTTCCTACCAAAGGTGCGTAGCGAACATCCCAATGGGCTATTTTGCCCATCGAAGGTCCCTAGCGACCGTGCCAATGTGATATTTTGCCTAACGGGCTGTTTTTCCCATTGAAGGTGCCTGGCAACTGTGCCAATAGACTTTATTGCCAACTGGAGGTGTGCCAACGGGTTGTGTTCCCCATTAAAGTTTTGCCAACGGGTTGTGTTCGCCATTGAAGTTGTGCCAATGGGCTGTTTTTCTAACTGGAGGTGCCTAGCAAATGTGCCAATAGATTATTTTTCCCATCGAAGGTATCTAGCGACTGTGCCAACGTGCTATTTTTCCCACCAATGGTGTGTCAATGTGCTATTTTTCCCACCAATGGTGTGCCAACGGGCTATGTTTCCCACCGAAGGTGCCTCGCAAACGTGCTAAGAGGTTGTTTCACCCACCGAAGGTGCCTAAAGACCATGCCAACGGGCTATTTTGCCCACTGAAGGTGCCTTGCAACCATGCCAATGTGATGTTTTCCCATCAAAGTTGTGCCGATGGGCTATTTTTCCCACTTAACGTGCCTAGAGAATGGGCAAACAGGCTATTTTTCCCATCAAAACAGCAAACAATCATGCCAACGTGATGTTTTTCCCACCGAAGATGTGTGAATGGGCTATGTTTCCCACTGATGTTGCCCAACAGGCTATTTTCCCGCTTAAGATGCCTGGTGACCATGCCAACAGTTTGTTTTGCCCACCAAAGGTACTTATTGACAGTGCCAATGATCTATTTTGCCTACTGAAGGTGTGCCAATGGGCTTTTTTTCCCACCAAAGTTTCCTAGCGAACATGTCAATGGGATGTTTTGTCCATTGAAGGTGTGCCAACGGGCTATTTTTCCCATCAAAGTTGCACAACGGACTGTTTTACCCACCGACGATGCCTAGTGATCATGCCAATAGGCTATGTTGCCCACCGAAGGTGGGCCAATGAGATGCTTTTCCCACCGTAGGTGCCTAGCGAACATGCCAGAAGGTTGTTTTGCCCACCAAAAGGTGTGTGAACGGGCTGTCTTGGCCACCAAAGGTGCGTCAATTGGGTGTTTTGCCTTCGAAAGGTGTGCCAATGGATTGTGTTTCCCACCAAAGGTAGCCAACAGGCAATTTTTTCCCATTAAAGGTGCCTAACGACCATGCCAATGGGCTATTTTTCCCACCAAAGGAGTACCAACGGACTGTTTTTCCTAACAAAGGTGCCCAACAAACTGTTTTGCTCATTGATGGGGTGCTAATTGGCTGTTTATCCCACCAGAGTTGCCTGATGATTGTGTCAATGGGCTATTTTACCCATTGAATATGCTAAGCGACCGTGTGACCATGATGTTTTTCCTACCAAAGGTGTGCCAAGGGGCTATTTTTCCCACCCAAGATGCCCAACGAACATGCCAACGGGTTATTTTTCCCATTGAATGTGAGTAGCGACCATGGCAATGTGATGTATTGCTTAGCAAAGGTGTGTCAATGGGCTGTTTTGCCTACCGAAGGTGTCCCAATGGGTTTTTTTCCTATCAAAGATGCCCAACGAGCTGTGTTGCCCACCGATGGTGTGCCAACGGGCTGTTTTTCCCACCAAAAGTGCCTAGTGACCGTACAAATGGGCTATTTTGCCCACCTAAGGTCCCTTGTGTTTTTGCGATCATGGTGTTTTTCCCATCGAAGGTGTGGCAATGGGCTGTTTTTCCCATCGAAGCTACCTAACGAACATGCCAACGAGCTGTTTTGCCTACTGAACGTATGCCAATGACATGTTTTTCCCACCAAAAGTGCCCATTGGCCTGTTTTACCTAACGAAGGTGCCTAGCAACCGTGCCGACAAATGTGTTCCCCAACAAACGTTCCCAACGGGTTGTTTCTCCCACTGAAGGTGCCTAGAAATCGTACCAACGGGCTATTTTGCCCACCAATGGGGTTCCAATGGACTGTTTTTCCCATCGAAGGTGCATAGCAACCTTACTAACGGGACTATTTTCCCATTAAAGGTGTCTGGCAACGTGCAACAATGGTGTTTTTCCCACCGAAAGTGCCTAGCAAACATGCCAACGGGCTATTTTTCCCATCGTAAGTGCCGAGGGATTGTGGCAACATGGTGTTTGGCCTAGTGAAGATGTGCCAATGAGCTGTTTTGCCTATTTAAGGTGTTCTAATGAGCTGTTTTTCCCACCGAAGGTGCCTAACAGATTGTTTTGCCCATCGAAGATGCCTGGCAATCGTGCCAACGGGCTGTGTTGCCCACCAAAAATGTGCCAACTTGTTGTCTTTCCCATCAAAGGTGCCTAGCAAATGTGCCAACGGGCTGTTATGCCCACCAAAGGTGCCTAGTGACCATGCCAATGGACTATTTTACCCACCGAAGGTGTCTAGCGACCGTAAGACCACGGTGTTACTCCTATTGAAGGTGTGCCAATGGTTCGTTTTTCCCACCGAAGGTGCCTAATGAACATCCCAATGGGCTATTTTGCCCATCGAAGGACCCTAACAACCATGCCAACGTGATATTTTACCCAACGGGCTAATTTTCCCACCAAAGGTGCCTAGTGATCGCAGTAATGGGCTATTTTGCCCACTGAAGATGTCTTGTGACCATGCATCCGTGGTGTTTTTTCCCACTAAAGGTTCACCAACGGGCTGTGTTTACCATCGAAGCTACCCAACGGGTAGTTTTTTTCCACTGAAGGTGCATAGCGACCGTGCCAAAGGGCTGTGTTACCCATCAGAGGTGTGCCAATAAGTTGTTTTGCCTACCAAAGGTGTGCCAACAGGTTGTTTTCCCATCGAAGGCACCCAATTGACTATTTTGTCCACTGAAGGTGCGTAGTGAACGTGCCAACGGGCTATTTTTCCCACCAAAGGTGCCTAAAAAACATCCCAACTAGCTATTTCACCCATCGAAGGTCCCTAGCGATCATGTCAATGTGCTATTTTGCCCAATGTGTTGTTTTTCCCATCGAAGGTGCCTGGCGACTATGCCAACAGACTATTTTGCCCACTAGAGGTGTGTTAACGGATTGTGTTTCCCATCGTTGGTGTGTCAACGGGCTGTATTTCCACCGAATGTGTGCTAACGGGCTGTTTTGTTGACTGAAGATGCCCAACGGACTATTCTGCCCATCGAAGGTGCCTAACAACCGTGCCAACTAGCTATTTTCCCACCAATGGTGTGTCAACGGGCTATTTTTCCCACCAATGGTGTGCCAACGGGCTATCTTTCCCCCCAAAGGTGCCTAGCAACTGTGCCAACGGGTTGTTTTACCTACCAAAGGTGTACGGGCTCTTTTTCCCACCAAAGGAGCCTAACGAACATGTCAAAGGGTTTTTTCCCATTGAAGGTGTGCCATTAGGCTGTTTTGCCTACCGAATGTGTTCTAACGAGCTATTTTTCCCATCGATGGAGTGCCAACGAGCTATTTTGACTACCAAAGGTGTACTAACGGGCTATGTGTCCTACCAATGCTGCCCAATGGGCTGTTTCTCCCATCGAAGGTGTCTAGTGACCGTGACAATGGGCTATCTTGTCCACCAAAGGTGTGCCAACTTAATGTTTTGCCTACGAAAGTGTGCCAACAAGCTGTGTTTCCTATCGAAGGTGCCCAACAGGCAATTCTTCCTAATGAATGTGCCTAACGACCATGCCATTGTTCTATTTTTCCCATTGAAGGAGTGCCAACGAATTGCTTCTCCCAATAAAGGTGCCCAATGAACTATTTTGTCCATCAAATGGGTCCCAACTGGCTATTTATCCCACCGTTGTTACCTGGTGATATCGCCAATAGGCTATTTTGCCCACTGAAGATGCCTAGCCACTGTGTGACTCTACGACTTTGCGACTCTACGACTCTGCGACTGTGGTGTTTTTCCTACTAAAGGTGTGCCAACGGGTTGTTTTTGCCACCGAACATACCAACGGGCTATTTTCCCATTGAATTTGCATAGCGATCATGCCAATGTGATGTTTTGCCCAGCAAAGGTGTGTCAACTGGCTATTTTACCTACTGAAGGTGTTCCAATGGGTTGTTTTTCCCATCGAAGATGCCCAATAGGTTATGTTGCCCACCGGTGGTGTGCCAATGGGCTGTTTTTCCCACCAAAGGTGGCTAGCGACCATGCAAATGGGCTATTTTGCCCACTTAAGGTGCCTAGTGATCGTGTGACTGTGGTATTTTTCCCATCGAAGGTATATCAACGGGCCATTTTTTCCAGCGAGCTATTTTGCCTACCAAAATTATGCCAACAACCTGTTTTTCCCACTGAAGGTGTCCAATGGCCTATTTTTCCCAAAGCAGGTGCCTAACGACTGTGCCGATAGGATGTGTTTCCTAACAAAGCTGCCCAACGGGCTGTTTCTCCTATTGAAGATGCCTAGCGATCGTGCCAATGGGCTGTTTTGCCGACCAATGGGGTGCCAGCAGGCTGTTTTTCCCATCAAAGGTATGTAGCGACCTTGCCAACGGGCTTTTTTGCCACTGAAGGTGTCTAGCAATGTGCAACAATGGTGTTTTTCCCACTGAAGCTACCTAGCAAACACGCCAACGGGTTATTTTTCCCATCGTAGGTGCCTAGAGACCGTGGCAATGTGCTGTTTTACTTAGTGAAGGTGTGCCAAAAGGCTATTTTACTTATTGAAGGTGTTCCAACGAGCTGTTTTTCCTAACAAAGGTGCCCAACGGACTGTTTTGCCCACCGAAGTGCCTAGCAACTGTCCTAACAGGCTGTGTTGCCCACAAAAATGTGCCAACTTGTTGTTTTTCCTACCGAAGGTGCCTAGCAAATGTGCCAACGGGTTGTTTTACCCACCAAAGGTCCCTAATGACCATGCCAACGAACTATTTTTCCCACCGAAGATGTCTAACGACCATACAACAATGGTGTTTTTCCCATTGAAGGTGTGCCAATGGGCTATTTTTCCCATCAAAGGTGCCTAGCAAACATCCCAATGGGCTATTTTGCCCATCAAAGGTCCCTAGCAACTGTGCGAATGTGATATTTTTCTCTACGGGTTGTTTTTCCCATCTAAGATGTCTGGCGACCATGCTAACAGGCTATTTTGCCACCGAAGGTCCCTAGCAACTATGTCAAAGTGTTATTTTTCGCACCAAAGGTGCCTAGCAAACGTGCCAACGGGCTATTTTTCCCGCCAAAGGTTCCTAGTGACCATGCCAACTGACTATTTTGCTTACCGAAGGTGTCTAGCGACTATATAATTGTGGTTTTTTTCCCATTAAAAGTGTACCAATAGGTTATTTTTCCCACCAAAGGTGCCTAGCGAACATGCCAACGGGCTATTTTACCCATCAAAGGTCCCTAACGACTATGCCAACATGATATTTTGCTCAACGAGCTATTTTTCCCACAGAAGGTGCCTGGCGACTGTGCTAACGAGCTATTTTGCCCACCAAAGGTGCCTAGTGACCATGTCAACATATTATTTTTCCACCGAATGTGCCTAGTGAATGTGCCAACGAGCTGTTTTGCCCATCGGAGGTGTGCCAACAAGTTGTGTTCCTACTGAAGATGCTCCAATAGGCTATGTTTCCTACCGATGGTGCGCTAATGGGCTGTTTTACCGATCGAACTGTGCCAGCAGGCTGTTTTTTCCACTGAAGGTGCCTAACGGATTGTTTTATCCACTGAAGGTGCCTAGCCACCTTGCCAATGGACTATTTTGCCAACCGAAGGTGCCTCGCGACCATGCCAACATATTGTTTTTTGTACCGAAAGTGCCTAGTCAACGGGCTGTTTTGCTTACCGAAGGTGTTACAATGGATTGTTTTTCCCACCGAAGGTGCCCAACGGATTGTTTTTCCCACTAAAGGTGCCTAGCGACCATGCCAATAGGCTGTGTTACCTGCCAAAGGTGTGCCAACATGCTATTTTTCCCTCCGAATGTGCCTAGCAAATATGCCAATGGATTATTTTTCCTATTGAAGGCACCTAGTGACTGTGCCAATATGTTGTTTTTCCCACCGAAGGTGTGCCAACGAGCTATGTTTTATACTGATGCTCTCCAACGGGCTGTTTTTCCCACCAAAGGTGCCTAGTTACTATGCCGACAAGTTGTTTTGTCCACCGATGGTCTGGGAACGGATTGTTTTACCTACAGAAGGTGTGCCAATGGGCTGTGTTTTGCACCGAAGGTGCCCAATAGGTAGTTTTTTCCCACTGAAGGTGCTTGATGACCATGTCAACAGGCTGTTTTGCCTACCAATGGAGTGCCAACGGGCTGTTTATCCCACCAAAGGTGCCTAGTTATCATGCCAATAGGCTATTTTGCCCACTAAAGATTCCTAGCGACTGTGCGATAGTGGTGTTTTTCCCACCGAAGGTGCCTAGCAAACTTGCCAACTGGTTATTTTTCCCATCGAAGGTGCAAAGTGACTGTGCCAACGTGCTAGTTTACAAAGCAAAGGTGTGCCAACGGGCTATTTTGCCTACCCAAGGTGTTCCAACGGGTTGTTTATCCCATCGAAGTTGCCCAATGGACTGTTTTGCCTATTGAAGATGTGTAGTGACAATGTCAACGGGCTGTGTTGCCCAATCAAGATGTGCCAATGTGCTGTTTTTCCCACCAAAAGTGCCTAGCGAACTTGCCAATGAGCTATTTTGCCTACCAAAGGTGCCTAGTAAATGTGCAAATGGGCTATTTTTCCCTTCAAAGATGCCTAGAGATTGTGCCAACTTGCTGTTTTTCCCACCGAAGATGTCTATTGACTGTACCAATGGGCTGTTTGTCTCATTGAAGGTATGCCAATAGGCTATTTTACCTACGAAAGGTGTGCCAGTAGGCTTTGTTTCCCACCAAAGGTGCCCAACGGGCAGTTTTTTCCTGCTAAAGGTGCCTAGCGACTATGCCAACTGGCTATTTTGCCCATCAAAGGAGTGCCAACGGGCTGTTTTGCCCAACAAAAGTGCCTAACGAACTGTTTTGCCTGCCAAATGTGTGCTAACTACCTGTTTATCACACCGAAGGTGCCTAGTGATGATGCCTACTAAAGATGTTTAGCAACCGTGTGACCGTGGTGTTTTTCCCACTAAAGTTGTGCCAATGGGTTGTGTTTCTCATCGAAGGTGCCCAATGGGAAGTTTTTCCCACTGAAGGTGCATAGTGACCATGCCAAAAGGCTAGTTTGCCCTCTGAAGGTGTGCCAACGGCTTGTTTTGCCTACCAAAGGTATGTCAACGATCTATTTTTCCATCGAAGGTGCCCAAATGACTATTTTGCCCACCAAAGATGCCTAGAGATGTGCTAAAGGGCTGTGTTGCCGATCAAATGTGTGTCAATGGGCTACTTTTCGCACCGAAGGTGCCTAGCGAATGTGCCAACGGGTTGTTTTCCCTATCAAAGGTGTGCCAACGGCCTATTTTTCATACCAAAGGTGCACAACAGATTGCTTTTCCCATCAAAGGTGCTCAGAGAACGTACCAATGGACTGTTTTACCCACCAAAGGTGCACTAACGGGCTGTTTTTCTCATCAAAGGTGCCTAATATCCTGTTTTGCCCATTGAAGATACCGAACGACTGTCCCAACGGGCTGTGTTGCCTACTGAAGGTGCCTAGTGAACATGTGAACCGGCTATTTTGCCCACCAAAAGTAGCTAGTGAATGTGCCAATGGGCATTTCTGGCCACAGAAACGGACTATTTTTCTCATGGAAGGCACCTAACAATCATGCCAACATGTTGTCTTCCCATCGAAGGTATGCCAATGGGCCATGTTTCACATTCATGCTGCCCAACGGGTTGTTTTTCCCGCTTAAGATGCCTGGTGACCATGCCAACAGATTGTTTTATCCACCAAAGGAGCCTATTGATTGTGCCAACGGGCTGTTTTGCCTACTGAAGGTGTACCAATGGGTTATTTTTCCCATTAACGGTGCCCAACGGACCGTTTTTCCCTTCGAAGATGTTCCATTAGGTTGTTTTTCCCATTGAAGGTGTCTAATAGATTGTTTTGGCCCCCAAGGATGCCTTGCGATAATACCAAAGGGCTGTGTTATCGACCGAAGTTGTGCTAATGTGATGTTTTTCCCATCGAATGGTCCTAGAAAATGTGAGAATGGGCTATTTTTCCCACCAAAGTTGCCTACCGACCATTTCAGCATGCCAACGAGTTGTTTTTCCCACTGAAGTTGCCTAGCGATTGTGCCAATGGGCTGTGTTGCCCAACAAAGTTATGCCTTACGACCATGCCAAGGTGGTGTTTTTCCCACCAAAGTTGCATAGCAAACATGCCAATGTGCTATTTTTCCCAACGAAGGCACCTAGCGACCATGCCAACGTGCTAAGTTTTCCCACCGAAGGTGTGTCAACGAGCTATGTTTTCCACCCAAGGTGCCCACGAATGTGCCAATAGGCTCTTTTGCCCACTGAAGGTGCCTAGTGACCATGCCAACGGGCTATTTTGCTCACCGAAGGTACGTTGGACCTTACTAGCATGGTGTTTTTCACATTGAAGGTTTGCCAACTGGTTGTTTTCCCACTGAAGGTGCATTGCGACCCTACCAACTTGGTGTTTTTCCCACTGAAGGTTTCCCAATGGGTTGTTTTCCCACTGAAGGTGCCTGGTGAATGTGCCAACGGGCTATTTTTCCCATCTAAGGCACCTAGTGACCGTGCCAACATGCTTTTTTCCCACCAAACGTGCCTAGCGAACATCCCAATGGGCTGTTTTGCCCATCGAAGGACCCTAGCGACCATGCCAACGTGCTATTTTCCCATTAAAAGGCACTTAGTGACTATGTCAATAGACTATTTTGCCCATCAGAGGTGTGCCAGTGGGTTGTGTTTCGCACTGAAGGTGTGCCAACGGGTTGTGTTTCCCACTGAAGTTGTGCCAACAGGCTATTTTCCCATAAAAGGTGCCTAGCAACCGTGCCAACGTGCTATTTTTTCCATCAAAGTTATGCCAACAGGCTATGTTTCCCACCAAAGGTGCCTCGTGAACATGTCAACAAGCTATTTTTCCCATCGAGGGTGCCTAGTGACCATGCCAACGGGCTGTGTTTCCTACCAAAGGTGCCTAGCGAATGTGTCAATAGGCTATTTTTCCCATTGAAGGCACCTAGCGGTTGTGCCAATAGACTATTTTACCCACTATAGGTGTGTCAATGGGTTGTGTTTCCCATTGAAGGTGTGCAAATGGGTTATGTTTTCCACTGAATTTGTGCCAACGGGCTATTTTTCTTACCGAAGGTGCTAGTTAATGTGCCAACGTGCTATTTTTCCCATCGAAGGTGCTTAGCATACATGCCAACGTGCTATTTTTCCCACCAAAGTTGTGCCAATAGGCTATGTTTCCCACCAAAGATTCCTAACGACCATGCCAACAGGTTGTTTTTCCCACCACAGGTGCCTAGCAAATGTGCCAATAGGCTATTTTCCCCATCAAAGGTGCCTAGCGACCATACCAGTGTGCTATTTTTTCCCACCGAAGGTGTGCCAACGGACTATGTTTTCCACCAAAGGTGCCCACGAATATGCCAACAGGCTATTTTTCCCAGTGAAGGTACCTAGCAACCATGCCAATGGGCTATTTTGCCCACCGAAGGTGCTTTGTGACCCTTCCAACATGGTGTTTTTGCCACTGAAGTTTTACCAGCGAGTTGTTTTCTCGCCAAAGGTGCCTAGCGAATGTGCCAACGGGCTATTTTTCCCATCTAAGGCACCTAGTGACCATGCCAATGTGCTTTTTTCCCACCGAAGGTGCCTAGCGAACATCCGAACGGGCTATTTTGCCCATCGAAGGACCCTAGCGATCCTGTCAGCGTGCTATTTTGCCCAATGGGTTATTTCTCCCATCAAAGGTGCCTAGTGACTGTGCCAATGGACTATTTTGCCTACCAAAGGTGTGCGAACGGGGTGTTTTTCCCACCAAAGGTTCCTAGTGATTGCACCAACGGGTTGTTTTGCCTACTAAACATGTCTTGCGACTGTGCGACGGTGGTGTTTTTCCTACTGATGGTGTGCCAACGGGCTGTGTTTCCCATCGATGATGCCCAACGGACAGTTTTTTCCCACTAAAGGTATATAGCGATCGTGCTGAAGGGTTGTTTTACCCACCGAAGGTGTGTTAATAGGTTGTTTTACCTATCGAAGGTGTGCCAAAGGGCTGTTTTTCCTATCGAAGGTGCCCAATTGACTGTTTTGCCCATTGAAGGTGCTTCGTGAACATCCAAACGGGCTATCTTTCCTACCGAAGATGCCTAGCAAGGTCCCTAGTGACCGTGCCAATGTGCTATTTTGCCCAACATGCTATTTTTTCCATCGAAGGTGCTTGACGACTATGCCAACGGACTATTTTTCCCACGGAAGGTGTGCTAATGGGTTATGTTTGCCACCGAACATGTGCCAACAGGTTATGTTTCCCACCGACTGTGTGCCAACGGGCTATTTTGTTGACTGAAGGTGTACTAACGAGTTGTTTTTTCCACTAAAGGTGCCCAACAGACTGTTTTGCCAACCGAAGGTGCCTAGCAACCATGCGAATGTGTTATTTTGCCCATTGAAGGTACCTAGCGACCATAACAACGTGCTATTTTTCCCACCGATGGTGTGCCAACGAGCTATCTTTCCTACTGAAGGTGCCTAGCAATTGTGTCAACGGGCTATTTTGCCCACCAAAGTTGTACAAACGAGCTGTTTTTCCTACCAAAGGTGCCTAGCAAACGTGCCAAAAGGCTGTTTTTTCCACTGAAGGTGTGCCAACATGCTGTTTTGCCTACCGAAGGTGTTTGAACAAGATATCTTTCCCATTGAAGGAGCCTAGTGACCGTGCCAACGTGCTGTTTTCCCACCAAAGGTGCCTAGTGACTGTTCCAACGGGCTGTGTTATCCACCAAAGGTGTGCAAACTGTATGTTTTGTGATAGTAGTACTTTGTATGTTGTTTTAGGGTTTAATTTTTTATGCATTATATATTAAAGTGAATGTTAAGTATACATTTAGGGCTTAATTAGATTGGGTTTTGTGTTTTCGTGTTTTTATGGGTTAGTTTTAATCTTTGAGTTTAAATTGTATATTTTTGAGGTACCTTAATGTGTGTGCTAGTGTTGCAAGGTAAATAAGGAAGAACGGTGAAGAGTTAAAGAGTTTCGGGCCAAAACATATAGGCCATGATCGTGCATCATGGGCCACGATCATAACAGAGAGTGTCAAGTTAGGCCACGATCATGCACTTCAGGCCATAATCGTGATAGAAAGTAAAAAGCGCGATCGTGCCCTGTATTGGACTGACATGAAAACTCAATTTTTGGGTGATTTTTTGAACCGTTTCATCTCCCAGTTTGACCTAGAGTTGCTACCAAATAAATAGAACATTATCTAATAGCCACCACAAGAGATTAGAGAGCCAAGAGAGTTGTACAAACGTGAGATTCTGCCAAAAATTTAAGGGAAAACCTAGTTAGAGATCAATAGATCGAGGAAGGAAACAAAGAAAAAGAGGCACGAAGATACGCTTGATGCGATGTACTTCACGGAATAGGTGGTTTCCTACAGTCGTGACTTCGAGATCCATTCTGACAATATTTTCTAGTTTTTATTTCGATTTTATTGATGCATTGGATTTGATATTGATTAGAGTTATTTGTTGTCGAGTGTTGATTTTTTTTGTCTAAACTCACCTTCGAGTTTATTTATTCTTGAGATTAATGAAATTGATTTCATTGTGTTTTATTTTGATTTATTGTGATTCAATTTGATTCTTCATAACTGGGTAATAAACTGAGAGGGTGAGTTGGTGAAAATCATCGATTTAGGTTAACAAGAGTTAGGTAAATCAATAGGTAGAGAATTGAATCAAACTGGTAGAGACGTGTAATGAGAGATCGAGCACAGATTCCTAGTAGGTTAATAAACAGTGTTAGAACTAATTTAGGTTTTAAACAAATTACGGATCGAGAGATCGCAATTTTCGTAATTTTAATTAGGGAATATTAATTATGGTTAAGAATTATAACTCAAGAGAGAGTAATTCATTCTAGGATCGTCTAGTCCCATTAAATCAAAATTTTCATAATTAGGTAGATTTTCTTTAATTTTGAATAAATTCCCCCTTTCTCTCAATTGGTCACTTCTAGGTTGAAATTCAGATTATTCGTGTGAGTTCGCTTTTGTTTTTTCTTTAGGTGCTTAATTTCTCGTATTTAATTCTAAATTGATTTAAATTTCTGCATTAGTTGTTAATTTAGTTTTTGCGAACTTTGCTGTTGTTAGATTTTAGGACTAGTTCCCTTCCTTATGGGATCGACACCTTAGGTACTACGCGAACGACCCATCTGCTTGCAGAATTTAACGAGGTTATAAATAATAAAACTTAGAGCATGTAACCTTGAGCGAACAATTTTTTGGCACTATTGCCGAGGAAGGCAACTTAGTTCTACAGTTTAATGCGTTAGGATAGCTTTTGATTTTTGTTTTTGTTTTTCGTAGTTCTACGTAGGAATTGTGTTCTTATATGAACACAAGAGTCACGAGGTCGAGTCGTGAAATTGACACTTTAGATTTAGACATAACACTTTTAGAACAAACACTTAGGAAAGCTCAACATGAAGAAAAAGAAGAGTTCGAGAAAGCACAAATGGCCGAGGAGTTCAAAAGAAACATAGATCAAGAAATCAACCCTGGTAGGCAGCAATAGAGGTCCCTCATGGATTTTATGAGGCCAGGGTTCAATCTTGAGAACCAAGGAGTGGCTAGACTGCCTGTTCAAGTGGTCTCCTTTGAAATTAAGCCAGCCGTCCTGAACATGCTTCAAAAGAACGTCCAATTCTATGGACTTGCAAATGAAGACCCGAATGCCCATATCATGAGTTTTCTCGAGATTTGTAATACTTTTTGGTGTCACCAGATGTCAGAAGACACAGTGAGAATTAGGTTATTTCCCTTTACACTTAGGGATAGAACAAAGGTTTGGTATCACTCACTAAGCCCTGCCAACATTACGATATGGGACTAGCTAGTGCATGCTTTCCTAGATAAGTACTTCCCATTAACAAAGATCGCCAAAATTATTAAAGAAATTACAAATTTCTAACAACGTGATGGGGAGTCCATTTATGAAGCGTGGGAGTGTTACAAGGATTTGAAGAGGAGATACCCACACCATAATTTACCTAAAGAGTTCTTATTGCAGACATTCTATAACAGAGTAAACCCAAAGACTAGAGGCACCATTGATGCGACATCGAGAGGATCTTTAATGAGAAAGACGGTCGATGAAGCAGAGGAATTAATAGAGGAGATGGCCAACAATAGCTGTTTATGGGCTAGTGAACATAATAGGCAACCTACTAACTTTAGGGAGTAGAAGGGAGTTTTCGTTGTCAATCAAATGACGGAAATGCAAGCTAAGATCAATAATTTGATGCAACAACTTACTAATATGAAGGCGCCATCCTTAGCTACGGTAAAAGCCACACAATTGAAGTGCGAGCTATGTGGCCAATTTGATCATGATACAGTGGACTGCTATTTGATGAGAGAAGACAACACAAAGCAAGTTCATTACATGGGTCCCCCAATTTGGACATGGAGGGGGTAATAGTTCCTACTCTAACATAGATAACCCTGGGTGGAAGAATCACTAATACTTCTCCTGGTCTAACAACAACAATGGGGGGCAGTTCAAACCCCAAGGACAATCGAGTTTTCCATAAGACAAAACAAGCTTGATGGATTCAAAATTGGACTAAATTTTTGGATAAGATAGGGGAAATGGAGGAAGCACATAGGAAGCTCGAGAGTAAATTTGAGCAAGCCACAAAAAATCATGCTTCTTCTATCCATAACTTAGAAGTTTAAGTGGGGCAGCTGGCAGAAGCAATGTTAACTCCAAATGTTAGAACTCTTCCAAGCAATATTAAGTCGAACCTAAAAGAGCATATTATGGTTGTAAGTGAGACTTAAGATGAGGAGCTGGAAGAGGTGGACAAAGGAGAAGTTTAAGTAGTCAAAGGCGACCTTCTAAGTGAGAATATGAGCAAATCAGTGAACATAACTCGACGAGTATTCCCACACCAATTCTTTGCTTAGAAGGAATTATATGCTCGGAGGACAGCAGGAACATTACAAGAAATCGAGCCAAACAAAATTGAGGAAGCGATGGAATAAATACAATATGAACTGAAATTACAAGAGTCTGTCAAAGAGAAGGGGAAGGAGTGTATACTAGAAGACACCCCCAATATAGTAAAGAAGGATGATCTAGGGGACTTTTTCATCCCCTACAGTATCAACAACATCATCATAGATCGAGCATTCGTAGACTTAGGCACAAGTATAAATGCAATGCCCTACACTCTTCGTCTTAAATTGAGGTTACGAGAGTTAGTGACCACAAAGTTTTTAGTTAAGACAGCCGATAAAACTTTATTTAGACTAATGGGAATCATATAAGATGTGCCAGTTAAGGTTGGTAATTTTATCTTTCCCACGGATTTCTTTATTTTAGATATCAATGAAGATGAGGATACTCTAATGATTCTTGGAAGACTGTTTTTAACCACTACATGCTCAATGATTGATGTGGATAGGGGCGAACTAACTCTATGAGTAGGGAAGGAGCAACTGACCTTCAAGGTGACTATTAAAGAGTACAGAGCTCCTTCAACTCCAGTGGATCGCAATAAACCCGAACCTCAAGGAGAATGGGAAGACATTGAAAATCCTACAAATG
Source organism: Erythroxylum minutifolium (assembly GCA_027123815.1). Lineage (NCBI taxonomy): Eukaryota > Viridiplantae > Streptophyta > Magnoliopsida > Malpighiales > Erythroxylaceae > Erythroxylum > Erythroxylum minutifolium. The sequence goes on along the minus strand of JAOTJB010051351.1, from coordinate 3,260 downwards.
CCTTCCGAAAGAAGTGCTCGCGAAGGAGAAGGCGAGGCAAAGAAAACTCTAAAGAAGGTGGTAGTCGCAATATGATAGCAAATATTCAGACTTTGAGATTAATAACAACGCTAACATCAAATCAACCATTCCAATCACCATGAGCTTTACAAGGAGCGTAGAGTTATCGAAGTTAAAAGAAGCGCTGCATGGGAGGCAACCTATAGAAAAATTAGTTTGTTGTTCAATCTTATTAGATTAGTTAAATTTTCTAGTTAGGTTTATGCGTGTTTTGGTTCAATAAAAGCAAAAGAGGAATAGGATTTTGGAATTATGGGGAAGAGTACGCAAGCGTATTGAGTGAAATGAAGAAGAACTATGAACTGAGAGAAGAACAGAATTGGGAAAAGGTCTTGGTGTTAGGATATAGGCATTGGTCACAACCGTGACCTGTTAGGTCACGATCGTAGTCTGTGATTTGGAAATCCTTCAGTGGTATGCCACATGCCACCATCGTAGCCTGCGACTATGCACAAAAAGGGAAGGATGCAAACTTTAAGTGACAACTTTACCATTTTACCTCCTATTTAGTCTATTCTTACTTAACTTTTACCTTCACTTTCATTTTTACTTTATCTCTCTAAAATTTCAACTTTCTAACACTCCAACATCTCTTTAAAAATTTTCATCGTTTTTAACCCAATCATGCCTCGTATCAAGCAAACTGGCAAACGAGAGCCTCACGAACCACATCAACTCACAGGATGGGGGAGACAAAACCAAGTAGTGAACTTTGGAGGTTCATTTCCTATTTAATCTAGGAAAATTATGGTGCCTAAATATTAGATTCGAATTCCTCGTTTATGATGAGCTTACCTTAGAATTTTTCACATCCCTAACCTTTGACCCCGAGAACACTAAGGAATTATGGTTTAGATTAAGGGGGTAAGCGTAAGAGTTAACGGTAGAAAGTATATGCAACATATGTGGATTCCTTGAATCCACCATTGTTGACCAACATGATGACTTCCGTGCCTCACAATACTGGCACAAGCTTACCAGCATTGAGTGCTTTTATGCCAAAATTGCCCATAACAACATCATTCGATAACTTGAACACTTACTGCTGCACAAATTTATGTGCCAGCTAGTCTTTGACAAATCAGAGATAAACAAGTGTTCAACTAAGGAACTATTCATACTATGGTGCATGGACCATAATATTCTAGTATGCACATCTACGCATGTACTGAATGCTTTTACTGTAGTTCCGCAAAAGTGGAGTAACCATTTTGGAATGAGGTACCTGGTGTCCGCCATAGAGCATTTTGGTATGGATTGGAGGGGTTAATAGTGCATCTGCCCGAGTTCCTTGACCAAAATCGTCTATTTCGAGCAGAGATCATTCACTCCACCAATATGAGCTTGCAGGGAATAAATGAAAAGACATATGTGTGGACCAAGATGTGTCATGCAAGCTCAAGATCTGTGCCATCTAGGCAGGCACGGGAAGCATCAATAAGCAAGGAATCAAAAGAAGAGGACTAACGTTGGATGACAGTTTTAGACGCAATCTCTGAAACTAACAGAACATTGAAGGAAGTGGTACGTACACAAAGACGTTAGAGCCGAGAGATCCACCGACTCCATTGGTATTTAAAGCTCAGAGTATTTAATTACCACCTCCCATACCATCACCACCTCCATCTCCTTAGGATTCAAGTCTAACCCAAAATTTTTCTCCCATTCTATTTTGTTTTGTGTTATTTATTTTTCTATTATTTTTATTTTTATTGTTAATTTTATCTGTTCGTTGTTATTTTAACTTTTGTTTGCACATTTCATTTATGTATGTGTCGTGTGTGTTCCATCTCACATCGAGGACAACGTGTTGTTCAAGTATGGGGAGGGATTTTGTATTTTTCTTTTGTATGTGAATTTTGCATGCTGTGAAGTGTGTGAATGTGTAAATGGCTTAGATTGAGTGATTATTTTTTTTAATTTTGGACATGGTCTATTAGGTTGTGAACAATCATTAGCCTATGAAATTAATGAATTAGGGGGACTTTGGATGATTATACAGCCTAATTAGGACTTAGTGGAAATTTAATACCTGATAGATTGTCGCATTCATTCATAATTTGAGGCCTTTTAGTTTAAGTAACTCAACTAGTATTTTTTTCAAGGAAATGAATAGCTAAAAGCAACAAGGTAGGAAAAAAAAGGTTTAATTCAATAAATCACTATTTCATTGACCTTCGGGCTATGAGTAGAGCTACTAGCTAGTTGAAAATGTGATGTAGCTGAGTAATCGAATCGACACACATCGCAAATGTGTGCTTTTGTGTAAAAAGGCTATAATGACGTTTCAACCAAACTGTTAATAATTGACTTAGTCGAGTAACTAGATCGACATTCATCACAAATGTTTGCCTCTGAGTAAAAGGCTAAGTCCCAAAAAAATATTTTGTGTTTAAATAAAAACCTAACAGACTTGTATTAGGTTTGAAGTTTCATGGAACTATAACTAGGAACAGTTACCGAGCCTGAGGGACCCAAAAATTATTAATGTTTGTGCATAGTTGAAAAGGGTAAATAGGTTAACACTTGGTCTTGAGTTACTATAGTCCTAACCCTGATCATTGGGTAATGGGATGTTACAGTTCTCCCCTCCTTAAGAAATTTCACCCTCAAAATTCTTACTCAATTGAGGAAACATATAAGGATATTGCTTTCTCATGTGCTCCTCCGTTTTTCCATGTTAGTTCCTCACTCGAGTGATTTTTCCATATGACTTTTGCCAATGAAATTATTTGATTCCTTAACTGTATTGTTTGATATCCTACTATCTTGACTGGGTCCTTAACATAACTCGGATTACTAGCAACTTCAATTTCTTGAGTCAGTAATACATGCATTAGATTCGATCTATATCTCTTAAGCATACTCACGTGGAAAACATTATGTATCTGAGACATTTCAATTAGTAAGGCCATCTATACGCCAATGGTCCTATCCCTTCAAGGATCTCATAACAAACAATATACATAGGACTCAATTTACCCTTCTTGCTAAATCTTAACACTCCTCGCCAAGGCGAGACTCTCAGAAATACTTTGTCTCCCACACTATATTCCATATCCCTTCGATGTTAATCCACATAGCTCTTCTGTCTATCTTGAGCTATTTTAATCGTACTTCTGATCAGTTTCACCTTATCCACACTATCTTGTATCTGTTCTGGGCCTTCTACCATTCTCAAACCTTCCTCATCCTAATAT
>JAOTJB010050736.1:0-21743 GCA_027123815.1 Erythroxylum minutifolium | reverse complement strand
GTTCAACAATTAGAGGTTCCACTACTCTTCAATTTTTTATTGAGGCCTATCTTATAGAGATAGTCAAAAACTCCATTGTAGTTATAATAGATGGGAATTAATGAAAGAATTGTACAATTTAATTAATCCAAAAGAAATATGTTCATTTTAGAAATAAAATTATAAAATATTTCCTCATAATTTTTATGTTTTATAATAAATAAGCATCTATTAATATTGTGTTAATCAAATAATATGTTTATATCTAGATTTCCTATTAAAAAATTTGCAAAAAATTTAGATTTCTTATAAAGTTTAAAGGAACATTATTCCTTAAAATTATTTCAATAAATGTTGTATATGTAAAGACATAAAAACATTTATAACTTGTTATCTAATCAAGATGTTATCATATCGTTAATGTAGTTTTTATTTGAAATTCTTGCTTAGACAAGATCTAATAATGAATATTATTTATATTAAAACATAATTTAGGAATTATTGATTGGAGTTTGTAAATGTTGAGGTAAAGTACATCGCTTTACTCTCTATTCTGACATAACTTAAAAGTAAACTATTAAGCATGTTTTCGATATAGAAAACACCTCATGTGAAACTTTATTAATGGTTACGGATGATTTTACTAATAGAAAAAAGGGAATTGGTTAAGACCTAATACCTTTATAGGCTTTTTCTATTGAGATAATTATAGTTATAACCTTTGATGCTTTACGGGACTTATCTAGTGCATTAGTTGACCATATTCTATGTAATATTCATATTGGTTCATTTATATTTTATGTAAAATTTGTATAGAAGTTGCACATTGTTTGGAGCTACTAGTTTAACATATGTTTAATGTGGAGCTATATCTACATATGTTTGTATGGATGTTATTTATAATATGTGGTCACTTTGTATCTATGTTCAAACATGTTTTTTTATTTCCTATTTTAAATCATTTATATTAAATATGCTATATGAGCATGATTGGACTTAATTATGATAATTGGTTGTATAAAGAATGATTAAAAACTTTCTTAACTTTCAATTTCATAATCAATTGATAATAATTCTTTATATTGACTATAGCAATAAACCAAAACATGTATGAATGATGTGAAATTATATATGCATATACTATGCTTTCCTTTTTGTATAGAAACTTAATATTTAAAAAATGGATAGTGCATTAAAGAATATTGTTACGGAGCTTAATAAAGGTAAAATTTTGAATAACTATAATTGTTAAACTTAGAGCATAAATACTCAAAATGAGCTAGAAGAGTAAGAGACTCTAAAACCATTAAAATATCCATAAGTGTATCTAAAGATGCCATATGACTAAGCATAATGGGGAATGTTATTCATATGAAGCATAGGAAAAAACAAGAACTCATTAGCTTGCATTACATTTTTTAGAAGTATATATAATAACATTATATCTAAGTTTAAAAAGTGTAAGATTGTTAAGGGTATGTGGTTCAATTTGATTACTCAATTTGGAGGCATCTAACAAATCAATTGATGTCATTCACTAGCAAGTTTGATATGTATAAGAAGTAGCTTAGCCATATACATAAAAACATTTTATACATATGTTTAACATAGTAAGTAAGCTAAAAGATCCTAACTATGAGCTATATAATGAAAAATAAGTGTAAGCATTCATCCTTTTTTTGCCTTAAAGTTAAGTCTATATGAAATAATTAGGGAATTAAGAAAATGGAGGATGTTATGATACATTTTCTATTAAAATAAGAACATCCTAAAGCTTCCAAGATTATTGCTAAGATATATGTAGTTAAGTTATGAATAGGTAGTAAAATCATCATAGTGAGCTTATGTTAGAAAGAGGCAAGAAAACTATCCATAATTCTTAAGATAAACCAATTGGAACTAACATGGGTAAGGAAAAATCATTTTAAAAATAAAAATATGAAAAAGAGTAAAGTGTTATTGTTAGACTAAATAAGATTCTAACTTATGATTTTGATAATAACAAAATATATTATGACTAATATTTTATCTTTAGTGATATTAGTAACTTAAATTGTCAAAGATCAAGCTTAATATAAGATTAAAGTAATCAAAATATCAAAACGAAACTAACTGAAGCACCAAATGCAATTCAAGAGACCTTTAAGGTAATTCATAAGAAAGAATGAAGTCATTCTATATATAAAATTCACTATAACCTTATTTTATCTTATTTTAATGAATTAAGGGTTTAATTATCTTTGTTAATTAGGATATATGCTCTGTCATAATTAAGATCAAATTTGAGAATATTTTAAATAAATCATCTTAATGAGCAAATTAATTTTGAGAACTTTTTAAAATGGATTGGATCAAGTTTCTATCAAAAGAGTGTGTGTTTGATATTTGAAAGAACTAGAAAAGTTTTCTTAAAAAAAACTTTTTAAAGAAATTGATGAGCAGTTCAGCGATTATTATATCACACTAATTAATATAATAAAGTGATCAACTGATGTTATTGAGACTAGTCATTATAATGACTAATTATTATTCTTAATAGTTAATTTAGGTTGTTTTAAGTATAAATATACCATATATGAGTTATGGGAAGGATGTTCACTAAAGGGAGTCTTGGGAAGTTTAGAAGGTTTCATTATATTCATGTATATATGAGTATGATATAAGCCTTTAATGCATTTTGTAATTAAGATAGAAGTTTTTAAATTATATTTAATTAGTTAAGATTTCAATTGAGAAGACTACTTGAATTGTTTAGGATTCAACTTTAATTATGGTAAAGAAGATTATAAAAGGGTTTCTCTTGACCTTAGGAAAAGAAGATGTGTTAGGGTTACTCTTTACCCAAAGGAAGATGTACATGCAAAAAGCCTATAAAACATGATGATAGTAAATTTTGAAGTGGAACTTGGAGAGTGGATATAAGATACATATTAAGTGGTCAAACTACTATAAATTATTTATCTCTCTTTCTTTGATCTCTTTTATTATTCTTGTAATTATTTTATATAAATTTGTCATAATCATTCCTTAGAATAAGTCATTCATTCATTATTTTTCAAATAAACCAAAAAGTGAAACACATAATTCATTCCGCTTTTTTTTCATGCCATCTAAGGATTAATAGTTACAATTAAAAAAAAGTCATTTTAATAATGGTTGTACCACGCCTAAAAACGTATATTGACCTTTTAGTACAAATATGTGTTCTTTATATGTCTCTTTTTTTTACTAAACTTGCCTTTCATAGATTGTAGACTTAGGACATGGACGCCTTCATAGAATTCTTTAGTATCCCATCTAGAACTTATGGATTTATATAGATTGCAACTCAAGGGTTGTTGTACAACGGATTAGTAAATATAAGATAGATATATATGGTCACCATCCCTTGATCCTAAAAGAAGCATTGTTTACTCAAAAAATGCGAAGAAATCTTATTTAATATTGTAATTAATTAATTTTAGAATTATTTAAAATGGAATAATAATAAAATGACATAATATCTTGGAACCATTTCACAGGGTCATGGAATTATATTGGACAGTTTTATTATATTACATGTTTCTTACTATAGGAGTAATATTAGTCATTTATTATTTACAACATCAATTAAATTCATTAATGATGCAACTTTATTATACACTAGATAAATTCATGTTGGACAAAATCAAATAAATCGATCACCTAAAGAAGAATAGGCAATTTAGATCAAGTAAATTTGCTTACATGTGAGCATTGTCTAGTTAGTGAAATGACAATAAAAGGGAACACAAGCTTGTAATTAATCTATAGTAATCAGTTCATTCATACATTTATGTCTAATTAATATGACGATAAGAAATAAGGTTGTATATTTCATCACTTTTTATTGATGATTATATTAATTGATGAAAAATGAAAGAAAGGAAATTGAAAATTTCATAAAACCTATAATGGAATGGTGTTGTAGAAAGATGAAATGTAACTTTTAGAAATGCTTATGTTTATGATGGTATAAAAAAGTTAACCTACCAATTATTAAGGTAATGTCTTGCTCATATGCACTCATTTATCCAATTATGTTCTAAAAAATTAATTACAAGCACTTTGTATAAGTTATGTATGTTTGCTTGTTTTATGCTATACTAAAAGCATACGAGTTATATATTATAATACAACTGATATCGATCCCATGATAATTGAATATAGTCACCTAACAATTTTAATTTTGCTTTTTCTAAGGTAATAAAAGATTGAATTAATTGAAAACTAAAATAAACTATCACGACCCAACCTTAGACTGCGATCGGCGCTAAAGAAGTAGTCAAATCAAAGTTTATGGGACCCTTAGCAAGCCTAAAACACCATCAAATCCCTATATCCATAATGAAAATAAGATTCCAAGATGATCAAACTCATACTTTTAACAGTCAAGTAGTCCTACAATATCCAATTTATGATGTGCTACAACGTTAAAGTAGTTAATACAATGGAAATTTAACATATACAAGACTATTGTGGCTTCAGAGTCAAAGGTTACTAACAAACATACATCGAATCATTGGAGAAGAAGAAGAACAACGAAGTAGCCTATTATAAGAGATCTAAAAAGAAGATCCTAAAAAATGGTTAAGGATGGTTAGACCTCTCTGAGTGAATTAATATTATGGTTATGTTATGCATTTCTAAGGACATCAAATGATAAATATATAAATGTATCACATCCATAAATGCAAATTCACAACCTAATGTTTTTTTTAATAAACATGCAAGCATTTTCCATATCAATATTATGTCATATAATCATCACAATCACACAAGTCACAAATCACAATTAATAGTGGAGGATTGACAACGAACCCTATTATATGTTCGTTAATCTTAGACTATAGCTATAGGGACTCTCTTATTCTACAAGGGTCACTTGGTCTAAAGGTAGTGGACTGTCGTCTGAGAGCCATACTCAATCGAACTACCACAACCTCATTAAGACATGATTGTTATCCAAGGGCAATCTCGACCAAACAGTCACAATCACACGACCATATCATGTACCAATATATCAACTAGCATCTAAGAGCGACCTTTATAAAATCCGCCCAATCGTGTTGTATCTCAATCAATGGATCAACTACTAACCCAAATCCATACCCCAATAACTGACTCACTATGTGCATAGCCTGGTGATGGCCCCCCAGGTAGCTCATTCCATAATAATCCTCCATATCATCATAATCAAGACAAGCATAACATTGCAGAACAAATATATGTGTTTATATGTCAATCCATATGTATGAGTATCACGTATGCATATGATAGTGATGGTGATGTCCATGATAAATATGAGAATGAATTCTAATGCATGCTCATAATCATAAGTATTAACTCACAGGTAGATTGTGCTCCTTCACACAGAATCGAGTGTCTCCAAGTGGAGGGTTTTACTCCTAATTGATCTACAGAAAGAAAAATAGGGAGGATCATTAAAATGTAACCTAAGCTAAGTTTATATTCCCTCGAGACTAATACACTGACTTAATTTGTTATTTATTTGACAAAGTTTCCCCTATAAAGTGGACATCATCCTTTTGAAAGAAGGATGAATTTTGCAACGAAAATACACTTCTACATCCACTAGTAATCACAACTAAATTTGGGCCTCCAAACTAAATTTATATGCCCAATTAAGTCCATATTTACATCACAAAATCAATAATAAATCTAATTCATAATTCGGGTATACCAATTTCTAACCCCAACATCTCATACATACTTAATACATCCAGATAGTCTCTATTTTAATCAACGACTCAATTTCACCCATTTCATGCATTTCCACAAGAACATAACCTTTCCAAATTTTTACCTCACAAACTATCAAGAATTTTAATATGTTGATTTATGAAAATTGATTCACATAATATTTGGAAAATTTTAAAATTATTTCAAGCCAAATTGCCACTGTCACTAGAGTGTGGGGCACACACGCCGCAGCTAGAGAGACAATGATCTTCACCACCTAACAAAAAATGATGAGGTAACCTCCATAAATCCAATAGCATTAGTCTTGTCTCGAAACCCCTCCTGATTTGTGAGAATCGAAGGTTTGAAGTTCAAAGGTAACCCAATTTTGTCCACCAATAAAATAGGTCAGTTGGTGTTGAATTTCCCTTTTTTCCTACATTTATAAGGATGTTAAATACAACGGTGGTGTTAATTTTGCCTCAAATGACTAAAAATAAGAGATCGTTGACTTACCTAAATAGACCAAAAATTTTAGTCATGATTTCCCCAAATTTGGGTTGTTTCTTATAAAACAACTTTAAGGATTTGGTAGAGCATCTCGAGAGCTTTCCATAAATTGGAAGTGTATAGTAACCTACAAGGAAAAGAGTTTAAAAGAGAAATGAACTTAAGCTTAACTTATACTTTTATAGGCTTTTCTCCTTGATAGTCCACTATGAGTAATTTAAAAAAAAAAGGTCATTACATTCTCCCTCCCTCATAAAAAAATTTGCCCTTAAATTTTAAGTCTCACATCATTGTTGAAATAGATGTGGGTATTTACATTGAATATCTAGCTCTGTCTCCCACGTACTATTATCCATTTTATGATTACTGCATGACACTTTCACTATTGGTATCTCTTTGAATCTCATTTGACGAATATGATAATCTACTATAGAAATAGGTTGTTCTTCATATGTTAAATTGCCATTAATCTCTACATTACATGGCTGAAGGATATGAGAACGATCTGAAATATACTGTCTTAACATTGAAATATGAAATATAGGATGAACTATAGAAAAGTTAGGCAGTAACACCTACCTATATGCCACTTCACCAACTCTAGATCTAATCTCAAATGGACCGACATACCTTGGAGCTAGTTTACCTAACACTTTGGAGCTAGTTTACCGTTCTTACTAAACTTCATCACTCCTTTCAGTGGTGATATTTTAAAAAATACCATGTCACCTAGTGAGATTCTCACATCTTTCTTATTTGGATTTGTATAACTCTTTTGTCTATTAAAAGATGTTTTCAATCTTTGCTAAATCGTAGGGATTCTTTCGGATGTGATTTGTACTAACTCAGGTTCTACCAATTTCCTTTCATCATTGTCCAAACATAGAGGCTATTTGTATTTTCTTTCATGTAAAGCATCATAAGGAGCATATCAATAGTAGCATGGTAATTATTATTATAAGCAAATTCAGTCAGTGCCAAATGCGAATCCCAATGACAACCAAAATCAATAACACACATCCTAGGCATATCCTCTAAATTCTGAATAGTTTTCTCATATTGGCCATTTATTTGAGGATGAATAAAAATAGGAGATTAGTGACTTACCCAAATGGACCAAAAATTTCAACTGTGATTTCTCCAAATCTGAGTCCTTTCCTTTGAAACAACTTTAAGGGTTTGGGAGAGCATCTCGAGAGCTTTCCGTAGGGTCCTAGATTACTAGAAATGATTATCAACTAGTGAAGGTCTGAGTACAAGAAATTGGAAGTAAATAGTAACTTATAAGAAAAAGAGTTTAAGAGATAAATGAACTTAAGCTTAACTTATACTTTTATAGGCTTTTCTCCTCGTTAGTCCACTATGAGTAATTTAAAAATAATTTAGGTCATTACATTCTCTCTCCTTTATAAAAAAATTGTACTCGAATTTTAAGTCTCACCTCATTGTTGAAATACATGCGGGTATTGACTTTCAATATCTAGCTCTATATCGCATATACTGTCATCCATTGTATGATTACTGCATAATATTTTCATTATTGGTATCTCTCTGGATCTCAGTTAACAAATATGATAATCTCAAATGGCAATAGGTTGTTCTTCATATGTTAAATTGCTATTAATCTCCATATTACATGGCTAAAGGATATGAGAAGGATCTGAAATATACTATCCTAACATTCATAAATGAAATACAGGATGAACTCTAGACAAGTTAGGTGGTAACACTAACCTATATGCCACTTCACCAACTTTAGATCTAATCTCAAATGGACCAACATACCTTGGAGCTAGTTTACCTTTCTTACTAAACCTCATCACTCTTTTCATTAGTGATATAAACCTCATCACCATTTTCATTAGTGATATTTTAAAAAATACCATATCACCTACTGAGAATCTCACATCTTCCTTCTTTAGATCCTCGTAACTCTTTTGTCTAATAAAAGCTTTTTTCAATATTTGTTAAACAGTAGGGATTCTTTCGGATGTGATTTGTACTAACTCAGGTACTATTAATTTCCTTTCATCAATATCCAAATATAGAGGCAATCTGCATTTTCTTTCATATAAAGCTTCAAAAGGAGCTATATAAATATTAGCATGGTAATTATTATTATAAGCAAATTCAATCAATGCCAAATGTGAATCCCAATGACCAAAAAAATCAATAACACACATTTGAAGCATATGCTCTAAAGTCTGAATAGTTCTCCCAAAATGGCCATCTGTCTGAGGATGAATAAAAATAGGAGATCGGTGATTTACCTAAATGGAAAAAAAATTTTAGTCGTGATTTCCACAAATCTAAGTTTTTTCTTATGAAACAACTTTAAAGGTTTGGTAGAGAATCAAGAGAGTTTTCCATAGAGTCCTAGATCGCTAGAAATGGTGGTCGAGTAGTGAAGGTCTGAGTGTAAGAAATTAGAAGTGAATAGTAACCTACAAGTAAAAGAGTCTAAGAGAGAAATGAACTAAGCTTAACTTATACTTTCATAAGCTTTTCTCTTTATTAGTCCACTATAAGTAATTTAACAAAAATTTAGGTCATTATATTCTCCCTCTCTTATTAAAAAAATTTTTGCTCGAATTTTAAGTCTCACCTTATTGTTGAAATAGGTGATTGTGGATCTCAAAATCGCCTCTAAATCGTAACTTCACACTATCGAAGAAGCTTAAATGTTGACATGCATGACCATAGATGTTGATACTAGTATAAATCATATATCCAAAGATCCATCTGTTTATAGTGGCTTATATAGTCCTTATACACGATTGTGTATCTTCAAAGTTGCTTTAATTATTCCAATTTATGCCTTAATTCAACTAAATTCTTCTCCTTTTGGTTTATGAAGGCAATTATCACCTAAAATCACACTTGAAGTGAAATAAGTACAAAAAAATATTTGAAATATATAATTAGTATCAAACACTTGCTAAACAACGATTAATCAAACGAAATGCACAAAAACACTAACAGGAACTTAAATCTAAGTATTAAACACATGATTATCAGCTAAGAAAATAATAAAAACCTACTTTAACACCTAAAAACATACTAAGTTTTACATCTATCAATGAGCAATTGGAAAACCTATCTATAGGGTGTGTCCATTTTTTATCTCTCTCATAAATATGAGAAGCTACAGATAATGAACTAGAAAAAATTTTTATTAGATATTCTAAAAAAACACAACGTACTTTAGTGCATAAGGATCCTCGCTGAGACTATTTTTTAAACTTAAACCTGTGACCTTTTGTTTACAAAGGAGAAACTTTGCTAGTTCCTTTAAGGCCACCCTCTATTATTCAATATTCTAAATACTCAAAAGGATATATGCTCATAGGTGATTGACGTAATAAAAGAGTATTTGAATTTGAATAACAAGATTTCACATTCTTGGAAAATGAATTTCTAAAGTATGACCAAATAGGAAAAGACTTATCTTTATATGATACTCATTATCAAAGTGATTTCCTTAAACAAAATCAAGAAGAGGGGCTCCATTTGAGGGGTATAGTTGTAGAAAATGCAAAATTAACTTAAGATCAACTTGGATTCTGACCCACGAAAAGTTTACACACAATATTTGATTCAAGTATAAGAGTAGGGGCATTTTTTATTCTATATCTCATATGCCTCATCTAGGCATAAGTAATCTTGAAATAATCCCTTGACATTATTCTAAAATAGAAGTATAAGTTTGCATAATTATCCAACAATAATTAGTATAGTTAAAGAATCTAAATTAGGCACTTACTAGTCCTATTAAAGAATAAAGGATGAAAGAAATATAGGAGAACATGGCCTCTAGAGCTCAAGACAGGTAAGAGACTAGTTGATCTCCCAAATTAATATAAAACTAATGAAAATAAAAAGGTTTTTAAAGTAAAGCAAAAATTGATGGAAGAATTAAAAGATACAAGACATGCCTTATGGGTAAATCAATACACAATATGAGGGAAATACATATAGAAAAATTAGAGATTACATTAAAATAAACTAAGACCATAAAGAGCTTCAATTGTTAAAATCAATTTATAGCCCAATGCCCTGAACATAGTGGCACTTTCATTTTATAGTATTATTTCATACAAATTTTATATGATGAATAAGACCATTGTGTATACATTAAAAGATATAAAGATAACTTTATAATTTATCTTTATATATAGATGGTTTTTTTATTACTGTTACCTTGAATTTGTTAAGAATATAAAAAAACTAGTTGTAATATGAATTTAAGATGCATGACTAGGATATAGTTATACAAGTTCTTGGAGTAAATATTTTAAGAAATTGTTCAAAGAGATTATTTTCATTTTCACAAGTGACATATATTTAGAAAATCATAAATTATTCTATATGCAAGATTACAATCCAAATGATAAAAACATTACTAAAGGTCAAGATCTTATTAAAAATTATTCTTATAATTTCATAAAAAAGGGTACCAATGAAGAAAGTTCCTTATTCTAACGTAATTGAAAACTCATATATGTGATTAACATGGTAAGCGTATATCTATTAAATTCATCTCAAATATACTAGAAAGTAGTAAAAGGAGTATTATTGTATATAAAATATCATATTTATAACGCATAATGTTATCAAGATAAACCTAAAAATATACAATTATTCAGATGTATGCTAAGGAGGATCCTTAAAAGAGAAAAAACACCTTTGAATTTGTTTTCTTATTTAAGAACAATGATTTTATCATGGAGTAGTAAGAAATGATCTTACAATGAAAATTGAACTTATAACATTTGAATTGAACTAAAAGAAATTTTTTAGGTTAGTGATTTCTTAAGTCATTTAAAAGTTACTAAAAATGAGACTAATATGCTCTAATTAACTATGATTATTGAGCAACAATCACTTACATAAAACACCATAATTCCATTGATTAAAATCAAGCATATAAATACGAAGTATAATTATAGAATGAAATAGTTGAAGAAGATGAAAATAAATGCGAAGTATATATATCTACACGTGATATGAATGCAGGCCCAAAGATAAAAGTAATCCCAAAAGATAATGTTTGACATATGAAGTCACTAGAATTATGTAAATATTGGTATACAAATGACATACATTTCCAAGTGAATGTTCATTAATTATTTTTATCATGTGTAACTTAATAATGTATATTTTATTATATGATAAGCAATATTGAATTAAAAAGATTTATTTATGAAAAAACTTGATTCTAAGGTATATTACTTAGTGTGGAATATTTGAATGTTAATTAAAGAGTATGTCAGACAAATAAGAGATTGATCCTCTTACCTAGTAAATTATCTATATTTTTTTTAATAAATGGAAATAAAAAGGATTTAAAGCTTACTAGCTAAGTTATAATTGAGACCGATAAGCTTAAATTAAAAATGTCGCTCAATATGAAAAGAAAACATTTAGTGTAGATTGATTAAATGGTCATTGTATTTGTTTTAAATTATCATATGTGATTTTTGAAAAAGTACATTTCAAAGTAGATTAATGAACTCATGTTAACCAATATTTGTATGAATATTTCACGAATAAAAGATAGAAACTGTAAATAGAAAAGAGTTAATACCATATGATTCCTACCATATAGGTATAATTGATTAAAAGGAGATTAATATAAGTTAAAAAATCTCAATTTAGATTTGTAAGATCCTAAAAATTATATAAGTCGTATAATATACCCTCGTGGCTCTAATCTACTTCTTGAAAATTGGATTTAATGTTTACCACTTTAGGGAGTTGATAAAGAATCAAGTGTTATAATATTCATGAAATTATAGAAAAATAAATTAAATTCAATTTAGATAATTTAGAATATAAGAAGGCTATTATGATTAGTAAATTGTATCAAAATTTATTCAAAGATTGTCACTATCTCTTATTAAAATAACTTATTACAATTACCTACTGACAAACTATTCAAAATTAAGGGATACTACGAATTGGTTAGGTTTAAAGAGAATAATCTTGAAATTGAGGATTTAGAGGCAAAGGAAGGTAACCGTACTCAAAAAGTATCTTTACAGGAGGTGGTAGTTGAGATTAGTAAGGAAGCGTTAAATAGCTTTTCCAAAGAATCAAGGAAGTCTAGTAAAGTGCATTTAAAAGCTAAAAATAATAATAAAATAGAAGCTAATAACCTCTTGCTTGCTATTTTAGTTGTCTATGCTTTTAATCTATCTTATCAGTGAACTTTCCTCTATAATAAGCTTAAGAACATTCACCAATGTATCAACTCTCCTACTTGGAGATTTCAATGTTATTATATATATTTATGAAGTTGATGGGAATTTTTCAAACAAACCTTTATGTGAAGACCTGAAAATTTTCATTAATGCACTTAATGTCTATGACCTTCCAAGAGGTGGAAACCATTTCACTTGGAGTAGCAAACACAAAGATTCCAATTTCATAAGGAAAAAGTTAAATAGGGGCATGTCAAATTCAAAATGGACATAAGCTTTCTCAAATTATTATGCTTTTTTCCCAATCTAATGATATCTAATCATTCTCTAATGATAATTTTCTCAAATTCTTCACAACTTGCTATAAGATATCCCTTCAGACTAAATAACTTTTGCATAAAGATGAAGGGTTTCAAAGATGCTGTAAGGAAATGAATAAGTTCAATTAGCTCAGGTTCTAAGAAATTTTAGTATGCCAAAATGCATAGCGGCATTAGAGAGAAAATCAAAGTCTTCCACAGAAAGAATATTGGCAGCATTCACCACTTACTAAATACTACAAGAGAAGCTCTTGATAAGGCACATAATGATTTAAATAAGGATCCTACCAATTCCCTATTATAATAATCTAAATTTTAGGCCTCTTTTAATTACATTAGAGTAATTGAATTTAACTACTAATTGTGGAAGCAAAGGTCCAAAAATAAATGGCTAGTAGAAGATGATAGCAATTTTGCTTTCTTTAATAAATCTGTCCAAGCAAAACAATCAACAAACAGAATTGTCTCTTTAATGTCTAATGGCACGTAACTCCACGCACAAGCTTAGTTTATTATAGAAGTTGTTAATAACTTTAATCAACTACTAGGTTCTAGATCTTCTGCCTCCTCTTTTAGCAGACTTCTTGATGAAGTTATTCAACAAAAAATATCATTAAGTAGGGCTGAATTTATCTCATCCATTGTTACTCCTTCTAAAATTAAATTGGCAATTAAGTTTTTGCCTCAACATAAAGCCCTAGTCTAGATGGCTTTAATAGTCTATTTTATTATGAGATTAATATTGGACCTGAGTCTCGGTTCTTATTTTGTGGTGACTAAGCATCAAAATTGGGAAATTTTGGAAAATAACAGTAAAAATAAAAATAAATAAAATAAACATTAGTCACAGTTGGGAGTAAAAATAAATACATAAACAAATAAAAAATAAGCATTTCACAGTGACAATAAAGAGTCACGGGTGCGATGTCATGGGCGTAACAACTAGAAGTCACAGTTGTCCTTGTGCATGATTGCGAGCTTCCAACAAAAATGGCATTTGCACGATCATGCTTGTGCACGATCGTGCAATTCAAAGAACAATGTAACTTTTGAACACCCATTTCTAATCCTCATAACATTCAATCCCAAAGTCCAAGAATTATAAATTTTATGTCGTTAGAAAGCTAAGAGAAAGTGCTGTAACTCTTATGAAGAAATTTTGTCTAATTATGCCTAGAAAGTGTTGTAACTCTTATGAAGAAATTTTGTCTAATTATGCCTAGATCATTACAGTTTATTCATTAAAAATTCAAAACACATTTTCTTCCCCTTTTTCTCTCTACTGTGAATATACACCTTACACAATATCACAAGACTCGAATCAAACAATCATAGACTATACGTACATAACTCCCAAATTAACCATTTGCTTAAGAATATTTATCCAAAAGCCATTAAACAACTAACAATTTATTCCCATCACAGTTGACACTTAACAGAGAAGAAATTTCTACACATATACAAAAGAGAAGTTCTTCAACCCTTCTTTCATTCATTTCTCAACAAGATAAAGTTTCATCTCTCAGATATTACAAGGTTTATACATAACTTCAATTATAGATTAAGAGTCAACACTATCGTATAATCTAAAAAATACAACATGAATGCATGATTTCAAAGCTATCTAAGGTATTCGAACTAACTTAGTTACAAAAGATAATAATAATTCTTGGAGTCTGTCGAAGTTGCAAGGTTTCATGGTCTACTTGTTCTTCACCTGAAGAGTGGAAAATAGTAGGTAAGCTGTGAAGCTTAGTGGCTAATACAGTTATAACCATTAGCGATGAACCACATACACAACCAACATATACATAAATTTATATCACATTTAAATATAACAGTCTGATTATCCACAGTTCAAGCTCACAAATAAACATATTATTACATAAATCAAATCATGTAAATTTTTCAATATCAAACATAGCATTCAATCATATATCGTGTTTAACAATTTAAAGTAAAATTCACATATATAATGGCTTGAGAGAATCCTATAGAACGAAATGGAGAAACTAAAGTTTACACAACGAACCAAATGAGTCCATTTTTTGGAGCTTATATGCCACAAGTGAGTAGCTGAGAGAAGGCTATAGATCAACGTGCATGTGACGAACGAAATGGTATATCTCTCGCCTATATAAGCAAATTTCCAATGCTTATATATTTTATATCATAATCATATTTCCATGAAATTGTGTTTTTATTCTTCTCATTAATACCAAAAGCAGTAGAGTCTTTCAAGCAAACATGATATCAATTACAGATTATTTTTCCCACATTCACAATGATAAAAGGCAAGCATTTAAGTACATATGAAAGCAAATAATTTAGCTCATTAACATAACGACTATAAATATATTACCCACCTATTTACCTGTAACTTCAAACTTAAGTTTGTTCTTCCTCTTACTCTCACCTTCGATATTCTTGATTCCCTTTAAATAAACATATTTTTTCCGTTCAAACAACATATATGAATAGAACTTCCCTAAAGGTCTACTATTTAAAAATAAGCTTTATCTAGGCTAGAAGTACTAAGATATAGTTAGAAATCCACAAAGATCTAAGAATACAAATTTATTGCTTCTCTTCTTTCTCTCTTTATTTTCAACCTAGAACTTACTTTCACTAGTTTCTTCATCTACTAAAGCAAGAAGAAAAGATAGGGAATACCTAAAATTTTTCAGTTGAACCCTTTTTCTTTCTTTCCTTACTTCGGTTTCTCTTTCTCTTCTTCTAGTTTCTTCTACAACTTTCTTTATTTTTCTTTCTTGCTACGCACGACTCGCTTCTCTTATTTTCTTATTTCTTTAAGACAAATTTTTAATCTTCCAAACTTACCCTTCCTCATTTAATTTAATTCCTACTAACTCCTTACTTTATTTTAACATTTCCATTTAATACATGCAAACACATATAAATAAAAAATATAATCTTAACTAACTCCAAAAAAATTTCTAATCCAAGAATTCAAATTTTTGGTTCATGCTTGGTAATTTATTAAAATAAAATCTAAGAAAAAATCGAGGTCTAACATTTCTCCCCCTTAAAGAATTTCATTCTCGAAATTCTTACTTGAAGCTACAATTAGGTGTGTATACTTCTCCTTCATGGCTTTCAAGGGTTCCCATGTTACCTTTTCTCTTGAATGGTTCCTCTATAAAACTTTAACCTGTTTCACAGTCTTGTTTCTCAAGACCTTTTCCTTTGAATGTAGAATCACCACTAGTTGTTCTTCATAAGTACCTCTAAAAGGTAGACTATGTGCGAAGGATCCGATATATATCTCCTTAGAATTGATACATGGAAGACATTGTGAATTTTAGATAACTCTGGCAGTAAGGCTAACTTATAGGCAAGAAGCCCAATCTTCTCAATAATCTCATAAAGACCTATGTATCTTGGACTAAGCTTACCCTTTTTACCAAATCTTAAGACTCCTTTCAATGGTAAGGCTCTAAGAAATACTTGGTCTCCAACTTATTCCATCTCCTTCCTATATGTGTCTATATAGCTCTTCATCCTATCTTAAGCCGCTTTGACCTTCTGTTTCACTAATTTAATCTTGTCAATTGTAGCTTGTACCAACTCAGGCCCTAAAAGTTTTCTTTCACCTTCCTCATCCTAACAAATAGGAGTTCTGTACCTCCTACCATACAAAACTTTATAAGGTGCCACTTTAACTCCTGAGTGGTAAGAATTGTTGTAAGAAAACTCGATTAAAGGCAAATCATCATCCCATAAACCCTTGAAATCCATTACGCATGCTCTTAGCATTGCTGCCAATGTCCTTATTGTCCTCTCTGATTGACCGTCAGTTTGCAGATAGAAAGTTGTGCTACAATGCAACTTAGTTCCCAAAGCTTCTTGTGAACTTTCCCATAATCTGGATAAGAATTTGGGATCTCTATTTGAGACAATAGAACTTTGAGTCTCTTAAAGTCTGATTATTTCATCTGTGTATTTCTTAGCTAAGGCATTAAAAGAATCTGTCTGTCTAATTGGCAAGAAATATGCTGGCTTAGTTAACTTATCGACAATCACCCATATTATTAGTGCTTGTTAATCCCATCAAGAAATCCATTGTAATCTTCTTCCACTTCTATTTTATAATAGACAAGGGCTTAAGCTTATCGATGGGTGTCTGATGTTCCGCTTTAACCTGTTGGCACACTAAACACTTTCCAACATACTCTACAACATCTTTCTTCAATCCTCTCTACCAGAAGTGTTCCTTTAAATCTCTATACATTTTAGTACTCCCCAAATGCATTGCATACGGAGCATTATGTGCCTCATCAAGAATTTCATCCTTTAAATCTTGCATATCCAGAATGCATAATCTATTGCCTACCACCATCAATCCATCTCCTCTTATTCCTATTTCAAAGGGCTTACCATTTTAAATTTCTTCTTTGAGCTTGCCCAAGTACTCATCTTGTTCTACAAGGACTTAATCTTCTCATTTAACACTGGCCTTATTCTAAAATTAGCCAATATCCCATTAGATTTGACTTACCTTAATATCACCTTCAGTTTGGCTAATTCCTTCATCAAAGGAAGATATATCGTCTTTATATGCACCATAGTAGATTTCTTGCTTAGTGCATACGCTATTACATTAGCTTTCCCCAGGTCGTAATCTATCATCAAGTCATAATCCTTTAATAATTCTAACCATCTTATCTATCTCAAATTTAACTCTTTTTAGCTCATTAAATATTTAAGACTCTTGTGGTCTATAAATACCCTGGTGGTGACTCTATATTAAGTAATGTCTCCATATTTTCAATGCAAAGACTATAGTAGCCAATTCCAAGTTATACGTGGGATAATTCATCTCATAGGGTTTTAATTGCCTGGAAGCATAAGCAATCACTTTATCCTCTTGCATCAACACGCACCCCAAACCTTTCCTCAAGGCATCGCTATATACTATATATCCATCACTACCAGAAGGAAAGGCTAGAATTGTTGTACTTATAAGCCTATTCTTCAATTCCTCGAAGATGCTCTGACATTCTTCTGTCCATGCAAACTTCTAACTCTTCCTTGTCAATTTGGTGAGTGGAGCTACTATAATGGAAAAACCTTCTACAAATCGTTTGTAATAACCCGATAATCCTAAGAAACTCCTCACTTCTGCCACATTCTTGGGTGCTTCCCATTTAACCACAGCTTCTACTTTTCTTGGATCCACATGTACTCCTTTTTTGAAATTACATATCTAAGAAACGCTACTTTCCTTAGCCAAAATTCACATTTATCGAATTTGGCATACAACTCTTTCTTTCTCAATGTCTTCAAGGCAATTCTTAAATTTTCTTTATGCTCCTTGTCACTCTTGGAATAAACCAGTATATCATCAATAAAGACTATGATAAATTAGTTTAGGAAAGGCTTAAAGACTCTGTTCATTAGGTCCATGAAGGTTGTAAGGTCATTAGTTAATCCAAAGGGCATAACTAAGAACTCAAAAGGCCCATATCGTGTTTTGAAAGCAGTCTTTAACACATCAGACTCCTTTATTCTCAATTGATGATAACCTGATCTCAAGTCTATCTTAGAGAAGACTTTTGCTCGTTGTAGTTGATCAAACAAATAATCAATGCATCGGAGAGGATATATATTCTTAATAGTGACATGATTGAGCTTACTATAATCTACACATATCCTCAAGGATCCACCTTTTTTTTATAAAAATAACTAGAGCTCCCTAAAGCGAAGAGCTAGGCCTAATAAAACCTTTCTCTAATAACTCTTCTAACTACTCTTTAAGCCCCTTCAATTCTGCCAGAGCCATTCTATAGGGTGAAATTAATATTGGTGTCATGTCTGGAAGAAGCTCTAAGGTGAACTCAATCTCTCTAAGTGGTGATAGTCTTGGTAGTTCTTTCAGAAAGACATCTGGAAATTCCTTGACCACAAGAATGTTTTCTAATTTTTCTTCATCTACCTTCGTTTTTAACATATATGCCAAGAATGCTTCATACACTTTCTTCATTGTTTTCTCTACTGTTAAAGTTGTGGGCTTGCCTTACTATCTCTCACAAACACCACCTTTTCCCCTTTGTCCAATTCAAACTCTATTGTCTTCGATTTGTAGTTCAAATTGGCATTATATTTTTCTAAGGTGTCCATGCCCAAAATCACATCTAATCCCTTTATCTCTAATGGCATTAAATCCACCACTAATTTTACCTTACCAATATATATTTCACACTCTAGATAAACAGGAGTAATAATAACATCTTGGCCAATCAGGGTACTAACCATCAAAAGATTATATAATAAACTCAAATTTCTATCAAGAAAAATCATATTTGATGAAATAAATGAGTGGGTAGACCCTGGATCAATCCAAACAAAATTTCATCATAAAACAATTTAGCCATACCAACAAAAACCTCTGGAGATGCTTCTACTTCCTCCCTCAATATTGCAAATACTCTAGCTGGTGGTTGCCCTTTTGGTCTTCTTAGAGGATTTACTTTCTTGGCTGTACTGGAACTACCCACTTCAGTTGCAGACTCAACTCCTACAGTCTTAATCCTTCTTGAAGCTTGTGTCTAAGTTCCCTCCTGTCTAGCGTACTGAGGACTTTCTCTAACCATATGCCCTTTCTCTCTACAATTAAAGTAAGCTCCATTCAGTCGATAATACTCCCCTTTATGGAATTTGCCACAATAGTCACTTTTTGGAAAGAATGACTTATTCCCCTCTCCTCTTCTGTGCCTCCTACAGTCGAGGCTTGAAGAGAAATAGTTATAGTCAGTTTGTGCCTACTTGAACCATTGCTCCTAACTTTAGATGGTGCAGGGAAAGTCTTGGCACTCCTTCCTAGCATAGGCACACGCTACCTCCTCTGCTAAGCTGTTCTCTTCCCTTCCTCTTTCTGTTCACTACACTCTTTATGTTTTCTATATTTTCAACCCTCAAGTAGCCTCTACCAGCTGTTGAAAGTCGTAAAAATTTTGCACAACCACTTTTTCTCTTATGACTAAATGTAATCCCACTTCAAATCTTCGACACTTAGCTACTTCGCTCATCATCAGCTCAGCTGTATATCTGGATAATTGTGTAAATTTGCGCTCATACTCATTCATTATCATCTCCCTTTAGTTGAGACTTAAAAACTCCCTCTGCTTCTGCTAGATATACACCTCAGATAGATATTTCTTCTTATAGGCAGCTTGACAATCATTCCATGTTAACACTAGCAGCTTTAACTGGCTCCCTGGTATACTTTCCCACCAATGTAAGGCATCCCCCTGTAGTAAGCGTACAACACACACAATCTTTTCCTCATCTTCACAATCCATCTATTCCAATATTCTTTCCGTCTTCCTTAACCATGTTTAAGCTTTTTCTGGATCAGTTGATCCATAAAAGTCCACTGTGCCATACTTCCTTAGCTTGTCAAATTGTCTTCCTCTCTTGGATGTGGCTACGGTAGCAGTAGGTGGCATCTGTCCCATAGCCTGCACAAGAGCCTGAGTAAAGGCTTGGAACATTCTAGTATCAAAAGGATTAGGCATTTCCTCTGGAGAAAGAGGAGACTCCTGCGTTTATGGTTGAAAGGGCTCGCTTTCCTGCCCTACGGCCATCTCAGCAATCGCTGGGGCTCTAGACTCATCAGGACCCTACTCTCTTAGTGAAGAGTTAGGTGCAACAGATCCTTGCATAACTCCTCTTATTCTTCGATGAGGTAGCATTATACTCCTTTAATAATTGAATATTATCATTTAGCTTACTTTTCATTGTAATCTTATTTCCTACATGTATGCATAATATGCAGCATGTCACTCACTACAATCAATAAACTCAATAGTTCAAACAAGTAATTTAGTAATTTAGCGATACTAACATTTTATCACTCATCATATATTTCATAGTATAACATATTCTAAGCTTAGGAATCCTTAGAAACCTCGAGCTCTGATACCAAAGATGTTAACCCCGGGTCATGATTCTTAATTCGTGGCGACTAAGCTTTAAAATTGGGAAATTTTAGAAAATAATAGTAAAAATAAAATAAATAAAATAAACACAAGTCACGGTTGGAAGTAAAAACAAATACACAAACAAATGAAAAAATGAGAATGTCATGGCCGTGCATTTCAAAGGCGTGACAGCCAAACGTCGCGATCGTGCTTGTGCACGATCGTAAGCTTCCAGCAAAAATGGTATTTGCACGTTTGTGCAGATGAATAGTGTAGCTTTTGTACACCTACTTCTAATCCTTATAACTTTCGATCTCTAAGTCCAAAAATTATAAACTTTATGTCGTTAGAAAGCTAAGAGAAAGAGTTACAACTCTTATGCAGACAATTTTGTCTAATTATGCCTAAATCATTACAGTTTATTCATTAAAGATTTAGAACACATTTTTATCTTCTTTTTCTCTCTACTGTCAGTATACACCTTACACAATATCACAAGACCCGAATCCAACAATCATAGACTATACGTACATAACGTCCAAATTAACCATTTGCTTAAGAATATTTATGCAAAAGCCATTAAACAACTAAAAATTTATTCCCAACACAATTGACACTTAACAGAGAAGAAATTTCTGTACATATACAAAAGAGAAGTTCTTTAACCCTTCTTTCATTCATTTCTTAACAAGACAAAGTTTCATCTCTCAGATGTTAAAAGGATTATACATAACTTCAATTATATAATAAGACTCAACATAATCGCATAATCCAAAAAATGCAACATGAATGCATGCTTTCAAAACTACCTAAGGTATTCGAACTAAGTTACAAAAGATAATAATAATTCTCAGAGTCTGCTGAAGTTGTAAGGTTTAATGATTTGCTTGTTCATCACCTGAAGAGTGAAAAATTGTGGGGTAAGCTGCGAAGTTTAGTAGCTAATACAGTTATAGCCATTAGCAATGAACCACACATACAACCAAACATATACATAAATTTATATCACATTTAAATATAACAGTCAAATTATCCATAATTCAAGCTCACAGATAAACATATTATTA
>JAOTJB010050477.1:0-52673 GCA_027123815.1 Erythroxylum minutifolium | reverse complement strand
AAATTAAACTCCCATTTGGCAACCTTCAAAGTATCTATTGTTTTATAAGGGGAAGGAGGTCGAAGTCCTAAAACTAATCCTCTACCTTGGATATGTGGGAGGTCAAACTTATCTCCATTATGACATACAACAATATCAGCTTGATCTAATAAGTCAAAGAGAGTATGTAGCATTGACTTCTCGTCTTGTTTACTGACATCTTCATAATAAATTTTCTCACCTTCAAGCCATTTAGCTGCGAAAGAGAGGATTTGTCCATTCTTTAGAACCTGTTTTGGTGAGATATTTTCTTTCCAAAACTTCCAGACCAAAGCCATATGAGGGCTGGTCTCAATATCAAGTATGAGTATTTTCACCATAAAATTCTAATCGTTTCTGTTCAGCAATTAAAATTGCTTCATCTAAATTCTTAACATACTTATCAAAGTATGTACCGAATCTGATTCGGAACCCTCCTCCAGCAGCATGGATATTTGGGATTGTTGACGACTTATTATTAGACTGTGCTTTAAAAATTCTTTTTGAACGCCTATTATAAGCCTGTTGAGAATATGTTGCCCATCGGCAATTATCAGGGTAGTAACCTTTATTGTTATCTATTCTATCTAATGTTAGCCCTTCAGGACGTTCACCCATATCTTCTAAAAAGTTTTCAAAAGATAAAAGCCATCTATCACAAATACTTATACCAAGAGTTTGATATTGTTTATATCCAATGTTATTCGGATTTAAAATCCTTTGTTTCATAGCATCCCACGATTTATAAGTTTTTGTTTTTCTCATCCCGTGGATTGTTTTCCCCACTATTACCTTCCTTTTTAATTGTTAACCAGATGAGGAACAATGCATTGCATCCCACATGGCTCCAGTGCAATAGACCACTCTCTTCATCGTAAATCTCTCCCTCTTGAATAGAGGTGAGGTGACGAAGGAGAGCATTGGTATATCGTTCCACTGCATTCTCTACTTCCTGCCAAGAGTTGGGGGCGTACTTCTCAGCCCCGAATGTAAGTACCTTAGCAATCTCGTAGAGAGAAAGAAATGGGAGGAGCCACATACGTGGCTTTCCCTTATCGTATTTGAGGCCGGTCATTATACTACCCCTAAAATTAGTCTTCTGTTACATCAGCAATGTAGATAATCTGAAGGCCAAGAGCTACTGCTGTAGCATGTTCTGCTCGTGCACCGTAAGACTTCTCCCAACCGGGGAGCATTGCAATAGCATCTGCATTAACACAAATCCATTCCAAATCAGCAGCTAGGACAGTACGAAGGAACTGTTCACGATCCTTCTCCATAGCTTCTTCAGTAGCTTCAATAGAGCCAAAGAGTTCTACATCAACTTCAGCGGGATTGAATACGTTCCAACCCCCCTCTCGAAAAGCTTCTGCTGTCTGATTAAAGATAGGATGATTGAGGTCTTCAATGCCAGACATTGGGCCAGCAATATAAATAGCTGGCTTAACATCGTCGTCTTCAAGGGGGAGTTCAAGCTGGAAAGGGATGACATTATCGTGCATTATTATTCCTCACAATTTCACGACGAGTATTTTCATACCCGTTCTTGTTGACAGTGATAGCCAACTTAGCAAGATCAGTCTGCTCCTTAGCAGAAAACTTCTTCAGGTAGTTGAGAGCCATACGGCTCTGTGGCCCAAAGATTTCTTTCATGTTGAACATAATGTTCAGACGGTTCCATGTACGAAGCGTGGGATTACGCACTTCATCAAACGTCGGGAAGTCAAAGGTCGTCAATATCATTTCCTTTATCACGGGCTCTACGAGCTTTAGCTCTGGCCTTTTCATCATTAGTCTTGATGTCATGACATTCAGTACACAAGACTTGAAGGTTATCTTTCTCACAGAACATACGTTCTACGAGTTCGTCATAAGATACAAAGCCTACGTCTGGATCGACGATAGGAAGAATGTGATCTACGTGTACATTCTTTGTCCGTCGTCCATTAACTTTAATTGTAGCCGGTACTGTCTCTTTACATCCAGCGCAGAGATACTCACCCCGCCCAACTCTAGCAGTTTTAAGACATTCGGCAATAGGTCCCCATCGCATAGTAGCTGCTCGAAGCTGACTTCTAATGAAAGACCTGAACCGAGCTTCGGTCCACTGGTTTGAGTTTCTTGTCTTAGGTCCTCCACGCCTTCCCTTTCCTGAGTAATCAGATGACTCTTGCATATCCCTCACCATGTAATTCTCGATGAGCAGCAGAAATAGCACAAGCCAAATCAAAATCATCTGTATAACATAGGTGTCGATCTTGATGACCTTTCACCCGATATCTATCTCTAATTTTATAGACACCTTTGTGGCCAGTAGAACTATACGATTTTGAATTCCACTGATTTTGAGCATTATTAGCCAGTCGCAAGTTAGCCCAACGGTTATCGTCAGGTACGCCATTAATATGGTCAACTTGATCCTCAGGCCAATCACCTGTCATAAATAAGAAAGCTAATCGATGTTCAAAATATTTTTTACCATTAATTTTGATCTTACGATAACCTTTAGTATGTAGACCACCAGCTCTCATGCCAATATGAATTTTAGGTTTAGAGATAATCCAATGAAACATACCAGTCACCGGGTTATAACTAATTTGATCTATAATTCTTCCTGCCATTACATCTTCTTGAGAATGATAGCTTCCCAAGGTAGGGGGTTATTAGCAAGGTAGTTAGTCTCTACCTTGTACTTGTCCATATCTGTAGTGTTTTTCTTCTTGAAATCGTTAAGCCAACCTCTGGCTTCCTTCTTCAGTTTGAAGCTCTTCTTTTTAAACGGTTGATAGTTAGCCATCTGTATTATCCTCGTAATATTCTGGATGAGCTTCTTCAAGCCACTCTTCTTTAGCTTGCTCTAAAGCTTCAAGAACATAATCAATAGAATTTCCAGCATCTAGATAATTTTCAAGTGTCGTCTGAATTGTAATAAAAAATTCATTATGCATTACAGCCATTCCTCTATATTAAAATGTTTCAAAGTTCCGTCGGGGTTACGTTCTCGAACAATCCAGAGCAAACTACATTGCTCAGTAAGTAGTTTCTTCCAGTCGTCACCAGCCACTTCTTCATAATGACGTTTGACGGAATCAAAAACCTCTCGTTCAGATGCACAGTCTGCGAGTAACTCATAGGCTTTGACTGGTCCAACCCCACGTAGTCCCCCAATATTGTCAACCACATCCCCTGTAAGGAGCTGCGATCCGAAGAACTTGAAGCCGCCACCTTTGATTTTATTTCCTGACTTGCCTCGAATGAGTTCAATCTTACCAAGGGCATCATATTCTACTGGCCCGAACTCTGGTTGCTTCCCGCATTCCCATCCGTAGTGGAGACCGGGGACCATTCGGAGGTCTTTGTCTCTAGTGCAGATAATAGATTGTCCAGCTTGAAGTAAATGCTCAATAGCGATTGAGTCATCAGCTTCACATCCCGTGGATACTCTGACACCATCTTGAGAGAGTATGTAAGCTGTGAGGTTAATCCAGTGAAAAGGCTTATCTTGCTTTCGAGTTCCTTTATATACTTTTCCTTCTGCGAGAGCCTCTCTAAAATTAGGCTGGAAATCAATTGATTGTAAGGATGCGATCTCCCCTCGCTTAGCCATTTTAAAAGTAGACTTGTCTCCTGTAAGGAATAGAATCGCTTCGCTTGATCCACTTCCTTCTGTGATGGTACGTATACGTTCATCAAACACTTCCTTTACAAAATCAAAAGACTGGTATTCAATTTCACCTGTCTCTTTGTTAAGCTTTTGTCCTACGCTACCAACTTCATAGCGAAGCTAAAGGACATCAGCGTCTATAAGAGCAGTACGCATGATGTCATCCTGTCCTTTCTGGCCCATTGAATTAGTCAATGCCGTTCGCAAGTTTGTACTCCTCAAGGTAAGAGTTCTGCTTATCTTCACCAACCCATAAGATCGAATTGGCGTCCATGAGATAGAGTTCCTTACCCATTTCATAGGTCTTAGGGTTGTAAAGGTGAACGAGGAACTTGATACGCTGTGTGTAAGGGTCCTCGTCAGAGATGGGCAGAGCTTTATGCCCTGCCACATAAATGATATGACCCCTCTTCACACCGTGCTCTACGAACTTATCAGAAACAATCTCGCAGAAGTCACCAGTCTGAATGTACTTAGCCATTATTAAAATTTCCCACGAGTAAAATCACGTTCTTCGGATACAGTTGTCCACCCCCAACCAATAAGAATACCTTGGATATACCCCAGCCATCTCATTGCTTTACCATAATCTTCATGTTTGTTCAATTCATGAAGCATCCATCGAAGATGCCCCGGTTCAGTTCCGGGGATTGGTTCATTCACAGGAGGGAATTCATCCAACATTTCATCATAATGAGAAATAATTTCATTAGGGATATGTTGAAACATTACCAATTCTCACCCTTGTCTTCGTCATCAGTAGGGATTTCATCGTCTACCTTAGCTGCCTCCTTCTTCTTCTCACCACCCTTATGGTTCTGAAGAAGCTTATCAAGCTCACTGCCCTTGAACTCAAGGCCCTTCTTGATCTTGTCCTGAATCCAGTCAGGGAAGGTGAGGAACACTTCAACATCGGGATCATCCAGCGTGAAGAACTTAGCATCGTTCTTCAGCTTAGGGAGACGATCAGCATCACGAGGACGCATAGCAGAGACAGCCCCAACGTTGTTATAAACCTTACCAGCATTCTTACCCTTACCAGCCTTGTTCACAATGGTGAGAGAGGCAGGAGTTTCAAGAAGCTTAGACCAATCCCCATCGTGCTTGACGTTAGGGTCAAGAGCGAAGTAACGCTGAGTGGACTTAGCCTTGTCAGAGTTTAGGGAGTTGAGAGGGAAGGTCTCACTAACCCAACGGGGCTTGTCTTCAATATCATTCCCTTCTTCGTCCTTCATGAATTCATCAGCGAGTTCATACGTCACCATGATTTCATTCTTAGGGTCCTTAGTTTCACCAAGGTAGACCTGTGGCTGAAGGCCAAGGTCAATAATCTGAACAACCTGAGAGGGATACGTACCAGGATCAATAGGTTCCTGTGCCTTACCACCAGAGGTAGGAGCTTCATTAGTCTTGAGAGTCATTAATTAAAATTCCTTCTTTGCAAAATTATTGAGGAGGGCAAGTGCTTCTTCAACGTCACCAAGGACGAGTTCATCAAGGAGACGTGTACGTTCTACATTCAAAGCGGCATGAGCTTCTGCTTCAGCCTTTAGATTAGGGTTTTGTGTCTCTTCAAAGATCAGCCCATTATCAAGAGAATTATAATAAATACTCCGATTATTTTCAACCCCTTCTTTGAACTTGAACTTTCCAGCGGCAATTAGAGCGAGTTTTTCATTAACAGTAAGTACAGGTTTAACCCATACATACTTGGCCTTGATCTTGGCCTTATTTTCCTGATAGATTTCTTCAATACGCTTCTTCACATATGTAGTTTGTACATTGTTCATTTGTTATTCCTTTTCAATAATTGCAAGTTGTGTGTTTTTATTCTTACGCAAAGAGTTCATACGTTCAACAGCGTCTTCACGCTTTTCAAATGGACCTGTATGAATAATTGTAACTCGTGCAGGATCATTAGTCCACTTAGTCTTCTTGATAAAATAGGGCATGTTTACCTCAATGGATATGAGAATAACGATCACCGAACTGTACGTCGATCCCGAGTTCTCTGTTTAATTTAAGACGTGAATTCAATTCTTCAA
The DNA here is from genome assembly GCA_027123815.1 of Erythroxylum minutifolium. Classification (NCBI taxonomy): domain Eukaryota; kingdom Viridiplantae; phylum Streptophyta; class Magnoliopsida; order Malpighiales; family Erythroxylaceae; genus Erythroxylum; species Erythroxylum minutifolium. The sequence goes on along the minus strand of JAOTJB010050477.1, from coordinate 46,946 downwards.
TAGCTTCTCGCAATAATTTTTCAGCTCTATCGCGATAGCCCTTCTTGATTTCTAAGACAACTTCGTCATGGAATTGGCCTGTTAATTGAGGTCGTTTTGACCTGAAGATGCGTACCCATTCGTCGAATACAAATGCAGCAGTCCCTTGAATCAAGGTAGAGAACCTGTCCTTCTCGTAGCGGAGCGAATACCAAAGCTGTGAGATAGGATTGAATAGCCACATTTGACCACTCACCGTCTTCACTATCTGTTTCTCCGCCACTTTCTTGATGGCCCAATTCTTTTCCCAATAGGTTTTCCATACTTGTTCTGCCTTTGCTAATGAAATGTCAGCGGTCAATGCTAGCCTTGGTGGCCCTGCCCCGTACTGACATGCGTAGTTTCCATTCTTGAAGATGTCTCTAATTGGTTTAATTGCCTTGTCAGTTCCATCCTTATACGATTGGACTTGCTGTGGTGTAACCTCTTTCGCAAGTAGAGCAAGGCTAAGGTGCGGATCATAGTCATCATTACTCATCTCCTTCACGTATTCAGGATCGTATGGATAGATGAAGTGTTGTTTCAGTCTATCCTCAAGGCCAGCCATATCACTTCCGCATAGTTCATACCCTTCCCTAGCAATCAACGCTCCACGTATCTCTTCTCCATAAGGTTTGCCAACTTTTGGAAGGTTAACAATGGTCTTATGTTTGAAACGTAAGGTGTTAGTTAGTCCGGCAATCTCAGCAGCAACGTAGTTTTTGTCGCCAGCATAATCAAGAAACCCACGAAGAATACTGATCCGATGATTGATAACCCCGAGTGATGCAAGTTGTTCCACTGAAGGATCACGATCAACCAACCTAAGAACAGAGGGGCAAAGGTCAGGGGAATGTTCTTCCTTGACCTGTGGGATTTTTCTAGTTGTTCCATCTTCTTCTTTCACGTACTTGAAGGTTGCAGGTTTCCAACCTAATGAATACAACCAATCCTTAACCTGCTTAGAACTACTAGGATTGGGGGGCTTTTCAGAAACTAGTTCTTGTATTTCTCCCTGAAAATTTTCAGGGAAATTCTTCTGTTTGAGAAGTGCTTTCCATTTAGCTCCAGCTACGGATAGTGTTCCGTCCTTTTTGAAAGGCTTCTCAGGGGCTCTACGTTGAGCGTACACAGGGGTTGGAGGCATGGCAGCTACCAGTACAGCTAACTTAGCTTCACGGGCTTCAGTGAGCTTCTTTAGCGATTGTAGGGCATAGTCCTTGTCAAGCTTCCACTTCGATCGTTCTTGTTCTCTAGCACAATCCATCTTGAAGGTGAGATATTCAATCAGGGGCTTAGCAGCTTCCCAACTTCCATAGATACGTTCAAGATACTTTCTCATCTTCTTCCAGAGGAGTGTGTTAATCTTAACATCTTCCTCACAACGATGGATATATTCTTTCTGTGTTAGATTTTTCCAGTCGTTGATTACAGGCTTGGCAATCCTAAGATCATCGCCCCAAGACTCCAGACCATGAAGGTTACGCTCAGGGTAAAGATACCAAGACAAGGCCAACGTATCCACGGCCAATCCTTTTGATACTCCGCCACTAAGTAAAGTGAGAAGTGGCAAATCGTAACGAACAATATTGTGGCCAATAAGAACGTCTGCATTTTCTATAAATTCCTTTATGTCATTGAGGTTAGTGTAACTCCCACTACTACCATCAGATAGATTATGATAGCTGAGGCAATGAATAGTCGTCGCAGTGTCAAGTAGTCCATCGGCTTCGATGTCGAATACGAATACATTCATTCATAGACGCTCTTCCACAAGTTTAGCAGCCTTGGCTACAAGAGCCATAGCTCCATCACGTCTATCATGTTCTTCAACCCAATCGTAATCAAGTGTTTCCCATTCATCAGGATCATCTAGATTATTTAAGGCTGTTGCTTTGAAGACAGCAGATTGTGCCTCAACTCGATAGCGACAGATAAGATGTCCAAATCCTTCATCCCTGACTACACCAACGTTAGAGATATTTAATCTAGATATACTCCTTTTATGATTCTCATTACCATAGGGAACAATCTCTAATGTAACTCTAAGTGTCATATTCTTCTCCTATTATATATATAGACATATATATACTATGATATAAGGTATAGAGATAATACATATACTAGTTATTACCTTTAGTAAGAACTCCATTCATACTATTTCTAAATCTATGTATAATTTGTCTCACATTGTTATGTGAGAGTCCAGTATACTCGGCTATGTCTACTGTTTTAAATCCATAGATCAGAAAGAGAGAAAGAACTAACCGATAATTACTTTCTTCCATGTCTCGTAGAACTACTACAGCCATAAGCTTTTCACGACGAGCTGGAACTAACTCTGCTCCATCTTCGTCTGATAGTTCTTTAGAGACGCCTCTATCCTTCTCAATATCCCTAGCGTCATTCAATGCGTTACGAAGAATCCCTTCAAACCATTTCTCGAAAGAGTCCTTCTTCTCATTGAACGTAGGATAATACTTAATGGCACGAGCATAGGCTTCTTGTACACATTCCTCAGCGATAGCCTTAGAACGATTTGGAGCCCTCCATGTCGTACGCTTAACCAATCTATCGTAGTTCTGTACGTAGTGGTTAGTGATTACATCATTTCTACTCACCACTTCCTCAGTTCTTCAATATTAATTGGTCGATAGTTGATTTGTTCTACCGATACATTCCTATGATCTTTTGTAGGAGAAGGCTTCTCATGAATGTGACCATGAATATTTAAAAGCTTTGGAGGTTCTTGTTCATTTCCAGTAGCACCACGATACAAAGCACTTTCATGAACAGGGACATGAGTTAGAAGAAGTCCAAACTCAGTAAACATACGCCATACCATAATCTTTTGAAATGCTTTATGTAGGATTACATCCTTACCTGTGTCATGATTACCAAGAATCAATCTCTTTCGCCCATTAAGAGATGCCAGAAACTGGCCAATATCTTGCTTATCATTCCAGCCCATATAGACATCACCTAAATGATAAACAATATCTTCAGGCTTAACAACGCTATTCCAATTATCTCGGATAGCGTAATTCATTTGCTGAACGTCCTTAAAAGGACGATTACAATAGTCAATGATATTTCGATGACCAAAATGAGTGTCGCTAATTACCCAAATATCTCTCATTACAACTCCTCAAATTTAGTGTTGTTATTGTTCCAGTACAAGGGGAACCTACCCGTCTCACCGAACTCTCGGTCTTCAAGAAGAACCAAGTCACGACGATGCTTAATCACATCATCAAGAATGTCAGGGTCTTTGTTTCCTTCAAGTCCTAGCATCATATTACATGAACGCATCATGGCACGACTGCCAGCAAACTGTGCAGAATATACATTGCCACCAGACTCATGAGGACAGTTACCAAGACCGATATACTTTCCATCGTGGTAATATTTTTCTCTGCGTTCCTTGGCTATGTTTCCTTCTGGTGCTTTGAGATGACAGAAGATGAAGATAACAATGTTGTAGTCCAAGGCCATCGCTGCCAAATCTTGAGCGATTTCTTGCAATTTAGTATTTGCATCGCCTGAGTCAATCCCATTGGTGAGGTTTGTAATTGGGTCAATAAATATAGCTTTGGCACCCCATCCCACAGCAGATATGATATCTTGCTTAAGGGTTTCCCATCCAAGGTGTTGGTATAAGTTAACCATCGCCAACTTACCTTCAAGAACCTTTCCAGCTTTGTCATATGCTTCATAGTCAAACTCCTTATCAGGATCGTGGAAGTATTTACCAGCAATCTTACCTGCTAGCAGCTTGTATGTCTTCTTGTTCCCTTCTTCGGGCTTGGCCATAAACACCTTAATCCCGTGATGCTCAATGAAATGGGCAGCAGTAGCATTAAGTAGCTCACTCTTCCCCATCTTAACACCAGCACCGATATAGATTGTTTCTCCATATCGAATACCACGAGTCTTATTATTCAAATGTTCCCAAGGCCAAGTCAGATCACCGTACTTAGGAGGCTCTCTAGCTTCAGCGTGAAGCTGCTCTCCAAAAACAAGACGTGTGTTCTTAGGCTTCTCAGCGTTAAAGATTACAGCGTTGAAACATGCCTTAGCATGTCCGTCAATCAATGCCTGATTAGCGTCCTTACTAGGAAGCTTAGCTACAATAGCTTCAGGCAGCACCTTCATAACTTCTTCTACTGCTTCTTGCCCAGCCTTATCTTGGTCAAAAGCAAGGACAATTTCTTTCCAACGTCCCTTAATCTCAGTCTTCCAACGAGATAGAAACTTAGAAGCACTAGAGCTGCCAAAGGGTACAGAAATAACGGCAGGTTTACTATCAGACCACTCAGACTTAGTGAACCTATCAATAATACGACTGAGAGCAATCGCATCATCTTCTCCCTCTGTAATGATTAGACGCTTACCACCACTACCCTTAGCTTGTTCCCAACCAAATGGATCAACGTCCTTCATCGGACCGATAGACCACATCTTTTTCTTATTCCCATTACGAGGAATAAGCTTAGCTTTATAAGCTACTATTTTTCCATCCTTTGTGTATGGATAGTAGACAACTTCGGGGGTCTGTCCATCAGCCTCAGAGACTGATACTCGTACACCAAAGTTCTTGAGAGCTTCTGCTGAGAGTTTCTTATGGTCAAGGGGTAGATGCTGGTATCCGCTGATTTCAGCAATCTCAACATCAATTTCTTCCTTAGTTTTAGGCTTAGGTGCTTCAATTGTATTAGCCATACGTGGTTCACCGAAAGGATTCTCAACGTATGTAGCACAAGCAAAGCAATAACCGCTTGTAGTTCCGTCTTCCTCTGCGAAGACTTGTAATCCATCCCGACTGGAACATGAGTGGGGTAATTTAACTAGACATTGACCCAATCTTTTTCTTTCTCCAACCAGAGTTAGGCCGTCTATTATTAGCCTGCTCCTTCCTACTCGACCACTTACAATTTTCTGGTGAGTAAGGTCCATTATTGTTGATACGATCTAAGGTCAATCCTTTAGGACGTTCCCCCATATCTTCAACAAAATTCCAAAAATTATTTAACCAACGATCACAAACAGTAATCCCTCTACCACCGTAATATTCATACCATTCGTGATTTTGATTATAGCATCTTGTTTTCATACCACTGTAAATATATTTTAGTGGGTGACGTCGATAGGTATTTTCTTTAAACCTATTTGGCAGTGGTTTAATCTTTTTTAAACTCCTACCACTTTTAATATGGAACTCTCCTTTATCATCAATACAAAGGAATTGTATCCTACGATCTGTAGTTCGTTCAGCTATTTCTTCTAATACAATAAACTCTCTAAATTGTTTACCTATCATACCAAATCACTTAAATCTGGTGGCTTATAATTTTTTGACTTAAGCACCTTACCATCCTCTCTATAAATAGGCTTACCATTCTCGTCTAACTTGCTCATGTTAGAAGCGTGAACCCTAGAGAACGCTTCAATCAATTCATTACCAAGACCAAGGCTCACGAAGGTTCCTAGTAATACATATAGGAGGTCAGCTCCCTCTTTCAAGAGGTTGGGAGTAATTTTTCCCTTACCGACACATCCCCAAAGTTCGTCATTGAGTTCATCATTCTCCTCAGAGTGTAATTTCTCACGAAGTTTAACAAAATCTAAGGCGCGAGAAAAATTATCTGAAGATACATCTTTTTCCCCCATAATTAATTCGGGCTGATTAATCGGATGACTAAACGCTCGATGGAATTCCTCCATCATTTTTAATTGTTCATGCATATACTGTTCTCCTAAATTAGAATAGCTCTCCTTGCCCCATATCCTGTCACTGACGGGCGTTTAGGGTATGTCTGGTGTACCCATAGCTTAAATAATCAAGGGCACTGTACGGTCAAATTTGAGCATGTCGAAACCTCCGTTAAATTTTTCAGAAAAATGCTTGATTTCCGAACTCAACAATCTCGTCAATCCTATCGATGTTTTTCCAAAACCATTTTCCTGTGGCCCTCCACAGCCAACCGGGCTGTCTCATCCACAATCCATGCATAAAACTCCTCAGCCGTAATTCTACGTTTTGGCATTTAAATAGCCCTCCGAAATGGGTTAGCACTCGTATCTTTATACATATTCCAATCAGTGCAAAAAGCAAGAGGTTGGATGAGACGTACCCCATCCTTAACCATTTGCTTATAGCCGGGGACTAGGAACATATCTGCATATTCCCCGAGAACAGTACGAACAAACTGAGATTCTCCACCAATACTCATGAGCTTAGCAACCTCAGCAGGATCGGGGAAGTTCTTAGCAGAGAGACGTACACGATCAAGAATCTTCACCCACGTATAGATGGCATCTAAGTCTCGTGTACCACGCATAGCCCTGAATTCAATAGAGCCATACTTGAAAAGAGAACAGGGGTTAAGAGAACAATATCGAATATTATCATTCTTCAGATTACCAAGCTTATGAGCCCTAGCTGAATCAACAAGCTCATCAACAATCCATTCAGCATCCTTAGCACGGAGACAGAAATGATTGCCTTCACGATGTTCACCACAGAACTTGAGAAGAACTTCCTCAAGAACAAAATATGTGGTGATGAAAGTGAAAAGTTCTTTTGGTGTATAGTCCTGAACGTTAACATGGACATGAACACCAGAAGTCATAGTCTCCTTCACCCTAGTATTCATAGCCTTATATGTTGAACCAAGGTAATCAAGAGCCTCCTTAACTCCTTCAAGACTAGCTGGCCCCCTCATAACGTATTCTTTAGCTTCAAATCCAGCTTGAAGACTACCATCGTTATGAACAGACCAATGCTTATCAAGCTCTACAGGAAGGCGTGTACCTTCAGCTTCAATCTCGACAGCATACTGACCTTCAGTCGGACGTAATCCTTTCACTACATTAAAAATCGTATTGCGCATTTATGCCACCTTCCTCTGTAGGCTCTCATCGAGAGCTTCCTTAACCCACCAACTATCGTCGTTGAGCTGATATTCCCTCTTAACAGGACTGAGAAGCTTACCCACCTTAAACTTACCCTTATGGAAAATATCCCAATCTTTTGTAAGACAGAAGTTCCTGTCCCAAGCCATACTAATAACCCTTCCACGAACATCAGATAGAGCCTTAATAACTCCATCGAATTCGGGATAGATACCTTCAATGATTTCTCCCATAGTCTTAGTTGGGAGCTGATCTCGAAGCTGAGGCATTTCATCACCATTCACAGCGTTCTCAATCCATCGGAGATTCTTAGGACGTGCTCCCTGTTTCCAATCATGACGCATTGGAGAACGTACAACATAGAGTGAACGTCCTCCAAGATTAGCATAACCAAGAGGGACAGGGGTGATATCTAAGTCATTGTATGGAATGATCTTTTCATCATTAGAAAGAAGTTCCTTAACAACAGCAGTACCACCACCAATAGCTCTGACTTCTACAGCTCTACCAGTTACAGTACGAACATACGTACCAACCAATCGATTAGCGGCATAATTTTGGTCATCGTAATTACGCATTATCAAATTCCCGATCAACATCAAAATCATCAATGATATTTACAGCAGCGACAGGCTCATCAATACGAATACCACGAAGAGGTCGTCCGAGAACTTCAAGATCAGGAGCTGCTGCTCGAACTTGATTCATTTGTGCTACTCGATTCATCCAATCTAAATCCCATTGAGCAACAGGCTCAGCAGGCTTAACTACAGCACGTCTCTTTCTTGGTGCAGGCTTATTAGCAACCCATTTCGAATAAGCATTGTCTAATAGTTCAGTATTACCAAACTGGAAGACACTGTAATCACGAGCGAGTTTCACAGAAGATTTGTTAATAGTTTGAGCACAAATATTGTTACCAAAATTTCGGTCGTAGTCCTTACCACTAACAAGATCATCGAAAGAACTCTTAATATCCCCGAACAATTCACGACGAATATCAACACTGTTCAACCAGAAGTTACTAAGCACACGGTATTCAACACCATAAGACTTGGGACGATATGCACCAGCCTTTCCATACAATTCACGACGACGAGTATCTGGATCGAACACAACACTCTTAAGCCCAATAGAACAGTCAAGCTGCCTTGTCATCATCTGACAAGCTTCGATATGTTCAGGATTATTCACATCTTCATCTTCAGTCCAACCAAGATGAAAGTGACCAGATGCTGTACGGAAATTAGCACCAGCATCGGGAGGATTGTTAGGCTTACCTGAATAAGCATTGAAGTCAGGTTCACAACCAAGAGCACGAGCTTCTTCAGGCTGATTCCTGATATAATCTTCATCAAAATCAGCGACAGGAACGAATGCAAATTCATACTCAAGAGGAACCATAGCACGAAGTTCAGTGAGAACATCATTCATGTTCTTTTCAAAATCAACAAACTTCTCAGCAGGATTGACATTAAACTCAAGAGCCATGCCATCGACCTGAACAGCACCACCCTTAACCTTCAAAGGATTCTTCTTAGTCCCCTGAATTAGTCCATGAGCTGAAACAAACTTGCCATCCTTTTTAACAAAGAATTCAGGGTCAGCTCCAATAAGTACCTTAGTCATTGATTACTCTCCTATCGACGATTGTTACGTTCAATTGCAGCGTCAGTGCGATGACGATGATCGCAAATCTGACAGATAAACTGCTTGGGTCCAACCCAAACAAGATTTTCTACTTCATACCTAGTAGGCTCACAACCACATTCAGAACACCCGCTTTTAATAGCAGACATAAACTGAGAGAATGTGAGAGACTGACCTTTATAGCCAGTGTAGTTAGCTGATGGGTCCCACGTTAAAGACCGATCAGTAATAATTTCAGTAGTTTCCTTTTTACGAAAGGATAAAACCTTACCATCCCCCTGATTCTGAGGGGGAATAATAACAGCTTCTTCTTCCTTCTTCGGAGGAAGAACCACTACTTCAGGCTTTTGAGGGGGTTGATTGAGAACTTTAATTTCCCTATCACTCAAAGGTTCATGATAAACCTTAGAGATAGTACGCATATCCAAAGTGATATACCTATCATGTCTACTCTTTTCAGAGTCCCACTTAACTACGCAAGTCTTAACCTTACCATAGAAATACCCTTGGCTATCGCGCCATTCATCATGACGAACATGATTACCGCTATAGATACGAATCTCGTAAGTATCAACAACACGAGGACTATCACAAAGAATATGTGTCAAATCATTCTTTGAAGTACGTTCACCAAAAGTCTGAAACTGAATATACTGTCCGATTAACTTCTGAGTGAGTTCATCAAGAGCTTTCTGTCCATCGGTTATCTTCCCTTCAGAAGAGGCTGTAGTATTCTGCCGATCCGTACTCGAAGTCTGAAAAGGGGCATTATGTCCGTGACCTCCTTGAGAAAACCTGTTTGTGTTTTGAACGGAAGGGACGAAAGGGGGCGGCACAAAGCCTTTAACTTCTTCAGGTTCATACATCAACTTCTTACCCTTGATATTACCATCCTTGCTAATATCAATGTAATGATGCTGAAACTTATCGAAAAGATTAATACTCTGATGCTTAACATTTGCTTGAGCAAGAGCCATTTCAAGCATCCATTCTTCAGATGCCCAATACATATTCTGACCATCAAGTGTGAAAGTCCAATAAAGAGGGCGCTCATTGTTACGAATGAAGTGCATACGACTATCACTCTTATCAAACCAAGTGAGAGCCCAAGCTCCCTTAGTATTGTTTAGAGTTTCCTTCCAACCCTTCTTATCAAAGGAATGGATAAGAGCTTCACTATCAACATCAAACTTGTGCCCTTCGATACGATGCAAATGAGCCTTATCCAATGTGCCATTATGAGCACCAACGATATTACCATGCATGAAGGGGTGTGCATTCTCAGGAGTCTTAGCCCCTACAGTAGCATAACGATTATGACCAATCAGAGCCTTGATATTAAAACTCTTGAGAATGTCTTCATCGTCAAACTTATCAGGATATTCCTTATACAATCGCCAAGGACGACCAACAGCCTTGACAAGCTCAATGTCATTATTCTTCTCAACAATGGCAATGCCGGTAGAATGAGGGCCACGATATACATCAAGCTCTAGAAGATTACGGAAAGCCTTCTTCTCTTGATTGTAAATAGTGCCGATTACTCCAACGAGTCCACACAAATCATATTCTCCTTCACATTTTGTAAAAAATTACCTACTTCCTGACTTTAGAATGGAATGTAATCCCGAACATTCTTCTTACGAATAATGCCATTAGTGATTTCTTCACTAATCTTGTCCATAGTGGCATGAGTAAGAAGATAGTTATTGATGAAGAAGAAGAATACAGTACGACAATCACCTTCACCACGAGCAAATTCAGGGTGAGGTTGATAGCACAGAGTATGTGTCTTGGGATAGTACACACTCTCTACATCATCTTCCTTCTTATTCGTATGACGAGAGATAATACCAATACCACCATCTCCCATCTTTTCCTTACGATCAGACAGATTAGCAGTCACAAGAACAATATGTTCTGCATCATCATTCGGGATAATCATCTGATGATGTGTGCTAGTAACTTCAATGTCACCAATGAAGCCAGTAACATGAGCCTTGTGTGTCCCACTAACAGCATGATTGTCTACATGCTGCCACATCTTACCACCATTCATGACGTTAAGAAACTGACCACCACGACAAATACCAGCCATTGGGATGCCAAGTTCAACAGCTTCCTTGAAAAGCTTTTCTTCGTGCCTATCACGATTAGGATTATTCCAAGTCTTGGGGTGCTTACGTTCTCCATAGAGTTCTGGTGTTACATCTTCACCACCAGTAAAGAGAACTAGATCAGATTCAGCCATATTATCTGAAAGTTCCCATCCTTCCTTTAGAAACATAGTAGCATAATCTCGTCCACCACTGATGATGAACACACTCTTCTTTTCCATTAGAAAAACTCCTTGTATTTCGACAGATGTGGAATGAGAACTTCTAAAGCGTTTTCTAGTTTAGGGTAGTTAGTAGCTTGTTTAGGAACAGCTTTAGCAAACGGATTTTTAGCTGGTCCCTTACTACCCATTACAGCTCTAGCTAATAGGTCATCAATTTCATGGATTGGTGGGGCTCCCTTAGAGTCTTTATTAGGGCCAGCCCAAAGCTGGAAAGTATTAAGAGATTCTGAATCACTCTTCCGATAAGGGACTGATGGATTGATTACCTTCCCTTGTAAGAAATTGAGGAGATAGTCTTCAGAAGTTGGGGCAGCTTTTTGACGAGATGTCAAATACCCATTAAAACATCCGGTATGTCCCGGTATAAATGGAATCACCCTCTTGTTTTTGTCGATGTAAAGACGATGAGAGAAGACAAAGGCAATAGATGGATGAAGTCCATTCTTAACAAACGTCCACCACATATAAAGGGTGTTTGGATGTTCATTGAACAAACGAGTACTCATAAGAGCAGCACCCATAAGATTAGCAGGTTTATCAACATCGCCCATAAGAACCCGATATTTTAGAGCCCCTTCTGCCGTATCAGGTAATAGTCCTTCTTTAAATGGGCTATGAAAGAGTAACCACTCCATAAACGTACGTTCGATGTCTTTATGTTCTTCCTCGAATGGAACTTTATTAGCTTGGATACCAGAAAAGACACTTACAAGTTCTCTATATGGAGGTAAACTATCAACATAATATTTTGCACCACTTAGTGCAGCATGACACCCACCGTTCCAATAGTATTTGATTTTATCAGGAGAAACCCAACCAACACTAGCAATAGAATGTCTATTGTCTGGATGAAGCTTAGCCCACTCTTTTCTCGCGTTTTCTAAAACCTTGTCCATTTCTTAAACAACGGCCTTGTCCGTGATTGCCGGATGCATAGTATGCTTCCAGTCCTTAAAGTTCTTTACAGGGATAGTTTCACGACCCTTCTCAATCATCCACTTGATGACATCTGCAAATCGTTCACCATAGTACGGCCAGACTTCAGGAGCTGTGTTGATTTCCAAGAAGTAAGCCTTACCACCCTTCTCGATAACATCAACAGCACCAAAGTTAAGCTTGCTGAGATTGAATGCCTTAATAGCATTCTCAACAACATGGAGGGGCCATTCAGACCAATTCACATACTTAAGAGAGCCCTCTTCAACACAACCCCAAGAAACATCGTTCTTGTTCTTTGGCTTCTTTTCAAAAACCATAAAGGCTCTACCATTTGCAACAAAAACCCGATATTCCCGATCCTTCTTTACATACTCACTGATGTAGTAAGCACCCTGAATTGTCTTAAGAGCCTTGTCAGCCTGTGCAGGAGTGGAGCAAAGGAAAATACCTTGAGAACGTTCATGATGTCGTGGACGAATGATAATGTCACCAACTTCTCCATCGTACTTAGCCAATTCATCCATACTACCCCAAGTCTTAGGGGTAAGACCAGCAGCATGAGCCTTGATACGGAATGTACCCTTATCACTAGTCTCCTTAATAGCACTGGCATAATTAATCACCTTAGTTTCCTTACCGATGGGAGTCGTAGTACCCCAACGAATAGCCCATTCCAGACCAATAGGGGCCTTATCAGGGACAAGGATATTGGCATTGATACCAAGAGCCTTAAGCCCATTGATAATGAAGGCACAATTATTGCCAAGTTCCTTACGACGGATAATGGCAATATCTCCAACGGGAGCAGCAGCCTTGGGAGCTGCAACAACAGGCTCAGAGGCCCAACGATTAAGCATGTGTATTCTCCTTGTTAAGCGTCAACACGAATAGTCTTGAAGGCTGTAGTTGGATGGTCTGTCCAAAAGTAAGAAGCCTTAGCTTCACTATCAGATTTGAATGGCACCTTCCCAACTGTTACATTACCATACTTATCCTTATACACAATACGCCACTCTTCAGGGGGAGGAGGAGTATATTCACAATATTTATTAAAGAACTTCAATAGAACTAAATGTTCACCATTAACATTACGAACGAAAGCATGAGTATTGCCAATAAAAAGAATTTCAATTTCAGGAAAAACAAGTGAGTTATGTTTATACTTCTTCCCCACTTCAAATCCAACAGATTCAGGTGGATTGACAAAGAACACCTTATCTTCTGGCATCCAACCTGTAATTACTGCCCCACCACCCCACGTAGCCCAAATAATGTTTGATTTTGGAGTTTCTTCAATCTTTTTTACAACTCCAATCCTTCTATTACCATTAACTGTTGAGATATAATAAACCTCATCACCAACCTTGAAACGACTCTTAGTTGTTTCACACTTGCTCATATCCATTCTCCTTGTTTCAATAGCCTCTCTTTGACACTCAGAGGTACCGCCAGCGGCTGTTTACATACTGTCTGGTGTAGGTATAGCCTAAACTACAAACGCCCGTCTGTGGTCAAATTTGAGGGGGTTTTATTTTGTTAGGAAATTACAGGGGACTGGACTTCATAATGTAATAATCTCTCTTATCTTTAGATAGAGACCAAAGAGAGATATACCCTATGGATTGAACTAATTTAATAGCTCTATTCCATATCTCACCATCTATCTCTATATGTATAGTATACATAATATATTAATCTCTCTCACAACCATATTCATCTGATGGATAATATGCTGCCTCTTCATATTCATTCAGCATTTCAATTCCCTCATTCCATCCCCATTCCCATTCCTTATGTTCTGCACTACCAACAGGAAAAGGATTGGCCTTATCTAGTCCAAGATAGGCGCTATCAAATCCAAGTTCATTGGCCTTCTGATGTGTAGGCCGTAGGAATGCACTAGCTCCAAACATTAGAAGTCTCCTTTATTATGGTGGCCGCTATGGGACTCGAACCCATACGAACTAGTCGGGGGATTTGTAACAAACTACGTGTTACAGCGGTAATAGTGGTAGGGACAATGGGATTCGAACCCATACTCTACTGATTTTAAGTCAGACGCCTCTGCCTAGTTGGGCTATGTCCCCATAGAAAGGAATAATATGTACATAAAACACACAAAAGAATCATTAGAACCTATCATTTCTAGTTCTAAATCATACGCTGAATGTTTGCGTAAACTTAATCTTAAGGTTGCCGGTGGAAATTACAAACATTTACAATATAATATTGATAAATTTAAATTAGACTCATCTCATATGTTACATCAAGCCAGTAACAAAGGGAAAGAGTTTAAATCTTTTCAATCCCTCAACAAACCCCAATCAATTAAGAAAAGACTGATAACAGAAATAGGTTATCGTTGTACAAAATGTGGGCTCGATGAATGGCAAGGATTGCCAATAGTGTTAGAGTTAGAACATATAGATGGTGATAACAGAAACAATACGAAAGAAAATCTCACCCTCTTATGTTGTAATTGCCATGCCCTCACTCCAACTTGGAGGAATCGTAAACGATAATTGTGTCTACCAATTCCACCAAGCGGCCAGTTGTTACTTACTCTTTGAGAGAACAGCTCTTTGAGCTTTACTAATCTCAATCAAAGTGAGTTCACGGATATGGTCAAGTGTAAGCATAATAACTTTCCTTCAACTTACGAGCAGAGGAATAGTTACGTTTGTTACGAGGCTTGGAGTTATCATTCTTCTTGCGGGTATAAGCCTTCATCTGTCCATCATCACACCAACCACCCCACTTATCACCATAAGCAGAGGCTTGAGGATTCATCTTCTGAGTGCGGAAAGAGCCCTGCATTTAATTCAATTCTCCAAGCCACCAAAGCAAATTCATGACGTCAATCTTGACGTCAAGGTTATAGATATTCCATGCAATCATGTGTGCGTCATGCGGCATTCTTCATCCCCTCATGTCTACGCATAGATGCGCCAGTCAATACAGCATCTTCCAAATCATCCGTGTAATAGGCTCGGTCTTCCGTAGTACGAAGGCCATTAACCCATTCATTGAGCGTGACACGCCATTCACCATTACGACGCTCAAGTCTTACACGATTGATAGAGCAACGCTGATATGCTTCATGTTGCGTAAACATTTCTTTCTCCATGATTACGTCAAGAGACTAGTCCCCATTATTGGCTCAATGTCCTACAATGGATTGATCCTTTGGCCCTATTTGGGACTAGTCACTAGACATAACCAGTTTACATTTTTGCAGGAAATACCTATAGCCCCGACCCTGTTATAGGCCGGAGCTATCATGCTTAGTGATGTATTGATTAGTTATGCGACTGCAAGAACCTTAGCAGTGCCTTCAATGGTTACGACATTCTCATTAGCGACGGTTTCCGCCGCATCTTCAACATGCCGCAACACTGCAATGCGCTTTGCATCTTCTAGAGCAGACAAGAAGTCAACGGGCAAAGCAATGCCTTCTTTGTCTGCCTTCTTAGTGATAGTGTCATGCGCCTTCACGACCATATCAAGCAACGCATTCAAGTCCCAAACCTTGGGAGTTGATACATCCTTGTTATAGAACGGATCAAGCTCAAGCAATTGATCGAAGTCATAACGATTGACACGAACATCGCTTGTATTCTTGACGACATACCAACCAATCACATTGCCCTCTGCATTCTTCTTGTTGGTATGCATAAGCCAATGCTTGAGTTCACCGTCAACTTCACCTGAAAAGTTAGCGACAATCCAAGCCTTGAGTGCGGTTTGATCGTTAACCTTGAGTGCTTCAAAGAAGCGATTGAGATTGTAGCATTCACCGAATTGGGCGGCATGATAAACAGTCATAACCGCAGTCTGGTGTTTGCGCAAATCAACGCGCGTTAGCATCGCAATGGTTTCAGTAGTGAAACGCTTGAGGAGCTTAGCGTTGATTGCAGTGTCGAGAATGTTCATTTTCATTTCCCTTTGTTACTGATTTCATGGCTATCGCCATGTGACAATGGTCAAAGCTAGTGCTGTTGCTTGCTAGACAACGTAAGAGCGCCCACTAGCAACAGACGTGAGCCCATTGCTAGCAGACACAATAGTTGCACCTGCTTTGCTTTGTTTCTATCGGCAGGTTTCCCCTATCCGACGTCTCTACCTCACACTTGCCACCAAGGGATATCCTAAGCTTGTGTCCGTTGGACAAGAGGCACGCAACCCAAGTTAGCCAAGCTAACCCTACGTACCCCCGCTTTGGGCCCTACCGCGATAGTCAGCGGGTTAGGTAGTCAAAGAGGAAACCACTGTCATATGACGACAGTTTTTAGGGTCCAATCCCCTGCCCGTCACCGGGTGCCGTCCCGCTCAAGTCACGGGCTAGGCAACCCCTACCTAAGTGATTTGCGACCAGGGCACAACCCCTAAGCTAGATGTATTTTTGCAACACTATGCAGATTGTCCCGATCTCACATATCGGCGGGTTGTCCCAAGCCGCACTCTCACATTGCCAGCCATGCCAGCCGCTTAATCTCCACTAACTCTATAGACTATTCGATTGAACTCGGGCGGACAACATGACAATGCCAGTCAACATTGATTGCCTGATTGAGGAGGAGAACGCACACATGCGCACGTGCTCTATACTACGCTAGCAATAGGTAAGCATCGCTGACATATAAATCGAATAGGAAGCCCAAGGAAGGCAATCGCCCCCTGTTTGGGGTCACCATAGCCTAGACCACGCTAGGCCACTCACGGCTCAAATATGGAGCAATGGCAATGCATGTACGTACCATGAACAAGTCGAGAACATGGCAATGAAGCCAAAGGCTCATTGCTCATGGGTCCATACCAGAACGATAGGGGTGAAAGAGAATGGATTATCAGGCGGCTAGAATGATATTGCCGGAGGCGTTGACCATACCAAGCAATATCAATGGGTTAGCTATTCAACCGATAGGTTAAGTTGTTGATATACATACATTCTTTGTTGGGCTGAGGTGTGGAGAGTATGAGGTGGTAGTATTGTACCACATACCATCGCGATAGTCTACTGAACGAGTCAAGTATTGATCTAGGGGGTACCAGGGGGTTGGGGGATGTGTATTATGTGCATTACCCCTTCTCTCATTCTCCACAAAATTACCAATTCCCGAAAATATTTTTACAGAATATTACAAGAAATGTAAATTAATAGTAACAAAACACTATTTTTGGAAGTAGTAGTGTATACTACATACATTACCACTACGCTACAAGAGAAGAATATAATATAATATATACACTCTATGAACGAAGTGAATGAGTGTCCCCTATTTAGAAATATAAGAGAGAAATAATGAAAACTAAAGGTAGACCTAAAAGTAAAAATATAATTGATAAGAGGAATTACTTTGGTAGTATGTCAGACAATGGAATGAAATGGCTACATAAGGTAAAGGCTTTTAAAATGGAAAGCTTTAAAGCTGCAAGAGATTACTCTGGAGTTAAGAGCTATAACAAGTTTAAGAAATGAGGATGAGTAATGGCAGTTGACGTTACACTAAATACGATTGGCTCTGGATTTAACCGAGCCTTTATTAATGAAAATTTTGTAGAAATTGAAGCGTCGTTACAAGATGCTCTCTCTCGTACTGGCTCTTCTCCAAATGAGATGGAAGCTGACTTAGACCTGAATTCTAATGATCTTTTGAATGTATCAACATTAGATACTGAACGTCTGTTTGTTGATGGAGTTGAAATTGTTGCTAATGAAGCGTTAGCTGTTGGACCTGCTGGGGCGTCAGCCACTATAGCTGTTGGGACTGTTACCACTGGAGCTCCCGGTACTGATGCAATCGTTACGAATGTCGGTGATACGGTTAATGCTGTTTTTGATATTACCATTCCTCGTGGTGATACTGGATCGTCAGGAGCTGGTACTGGTGATATGGTGGGAGCACAAAATCTATCTGACGTAGCTAATGCTGCTACATCGTTTGCTAATATCAAACAGGCAGCCACTGAGTCTGCTACTGGTGTCGTTGAACTAGCCACTGTAGCGGAAGCTAATACTGGTACTGATACTAGTCGTGCAGTCACTCCTGCTGGTGTACTGTCGTCTATTAAGGTCAATGGTCCAGAAGTTATTATTGTAGAAGCTTCTTCAGAGAATGAAGTTATTACAACTGGAACTGGGAAGAGAACTTTTCGTATGCCTTTTGCTTTAACTGTTTCTTCTGTTAGAGCGTCGTTAAAGACTGCTTCTAGTTCAGGTCTTGTCACTGTGGATATTAACGAAGGTGGGTCTTCAATCCTTTCAACTAAGCTAACAATTGATGCTAGTGAAAAAACTTCTACTACAGCGGCTACTGCTCCAGTTATTTCTGATACATCTTTAGCTGACGATGCTGAAATAACTATTGATATTGATGGTGCTGGTACAAATGCTGCTGGATTGAAGGTAACAATCATAGGGACTAGGCCGTAATGGGAGTTGTGTTTTTAAACTGGTCGGAGGGATTAACTAAGCAGTGGAAATTTATTGATGGAACAGAAACAGATAATTCAACTTTAACTCTCCCCTCCTCTATCGTCTCTGGGGACTTATTGATTATTTTTAATAGCTCAACAGATGATCCCGGACCTCCAACAGCAGTTGTGCCCTCTGGGTTCACAACAAAATTAAATAATACATTCACACGATTGAATCGTATATCACGAGCCACCACTCTTGTAAAAATTGCTAATGGGACAGAGAGTTCAACTAATGTTTCTTTGATGGCTGGAGAATTTAAGTCTGCAATTTGTTTACAGTTTAGACCACAAAATTTTTCTATCTCTAGTGTCGGAAATATAACTTGTGGTAATGCAGATCAGGATGGTAATTATGATAATCCACGTACGGTTACAGCAGGAACAACCAGTGTTAAATTACCGGCTATTGCAATCGGTAGAATCACTTCGTACTATGGGACAGCTCAAGCGTCTTTTTCAAATCAAACCCCAACATTTGACGATCAAATCTCTGTGACCCCTTCTAGTAATGGTTTTAAACAAACTGTTGGTTGGAGAATTCAAAATGATTCATTGCAATCTCAAGCTGTAGATGGACCTGATGGTGGTCTTATGAATTGGCAGCAAGTTTTCCAATTATATGATAATGGTGTTTAAGAAATAGGGGTATGTAATGGCAATTGAATTCGATAGAGAGACTGTTACCAACTCTCAGAATACCAGTAATATAAACGCTAATTTCCAACGTATCGAAACGGCTTTGCAATCGGCATTGTCGAGAGATGGGAACATCCCAAATAGTATGTCTTCAGACTTTGATCTAAACTCTAATGACCTACTGAATGGAGGGTCTATCAGGGCCGCCTCTATTGATACGGACCTGATTACAGCCGATGCCGCTAACGTCACGACTGCCAATATCAAGAGCCTCTACATTGATGGTAATCTAGTAAATGATATTGGCGTCGTTCAAGGGCCTGCTGGCCCTCAAGGTGATGCCGGACCTACTGGAGCTACAGGTGCAACTGGAGCTACAGGCCCAGCGGGAGCTACGGGGCCAGCAGGTGCTGATGGGGCAGATGGTGTAGGGGTTCCAGTCGGAGGTACTACTGGTCAGATTCTTGCTAAAGCTAGCGGCACTGATTATGATACTGAATGGGTTACTGGTGGTGGTGGAAGCTATACTGATGAACAAGCTCAGGATGCTGTAGGAACTATCTTAGTTGACAGTTCTGAAATTGATTTCACTTATGATGATGCTACTCCATCGATCACTGCTTCAATTGTTGCTGGCTCAATTGATGAAACCAAATTAGACGCGTCAACTAATGCTTCTCTAGATTTAGCTGATAGTGCAGTTCAACCTGCTGCTATTGCTAATATGTTAGAGACATCGGATATTGGCGTTACTGTACAGGCATATGATGCTGATCTCACTACTTGGGCAGGGTTAACCCCCAGTGCAAATGCTCAGAGCCTCGTCACTGCGGCTGACTACGCTGCGATGAGGGCTCTCCTAGACCTAGAGGCTGGCACCGACTTCCTATCACCGGCGGCTATTGCCGCTTCCTACCAGCCATTAGACGCAGAATTAACTTCTCTCTCCGGTGCTTCGGCAAACGGTGTATCTCTAGTAACCGCAGCGAATTATGCTGCTATGCGTACACTTTTAGACTTAGAAGCTGGAACTGACTTCTATTCTATTAGTGCTGCCAATGCCGCGTTCCAGCCTCTGGCTGCTGTCCTAACCAATACTACTGCTTCGTTCACCACTGCTGATGAAACTAAGTTAGATGGTATTGAAGCTCTCGCTGACGTGACTGATGCGACTAATGTAGCCGCTGCTGGTGCTGTGATGCTTGGTACTGCGGATCAGACCATCACTGGTGGTGCCCGTGTAACTACTAATGATCTTGGCAATCTGTCGGGGACAACCAAGACGCCCGACCCCGGTGATCGCCCAATCCAAAAGATTACTAATAATGGTGCTGGTACAATTGCCCCAGGTAGTAATCAGGGTTCGTATCTATTAGTTGTCAAAAATACAACTGGTGCAGGTGCAATCACAACCTCTGGTTGGTCTAAAGTAGCAGGAGACACCTTTGGTACTTCAACTACAGCAGAGTATCTGTGCCACTGCGCTGTAGTTGATGACTTCTCCTGTATGATTATTCAAGAGGTAACAGCATAATGACTACCAATATTAAATATGCCATAGAAAAGATTGATACTAGCGAAATCATTAAAACTTATGGATCACTACCGAAATCTCTTGAGTTGCCTGATGGTCGTCGTGTTATCTCTCCCGTACAAGTTGGTGATGAAGGTCTCGGATATCGACTTATTCAGATTAACGAGGTAGATTTTTCACAGCCAAATCAGTTTTACACTAAGGGTGAAGACACAACTGAACGGGTAGGTAACGTTATTACTATTACTCGTTCATGGACCGCTTGGACGCAAGCCAAGATCGACACATGCCACGCCTCGCGGCGTGAGGAAATCATCGGACAGATCGACAATGTTGACAATGTGGTTCGTGCCGCTATACTCGTAATCATGGATGAGCTGAACAGGCACTCAGAGAAACTGGATGCTGTACTTGCTGCTGCTGCGAATGCCAGTAGTCTCGCGACATTCAAGACGGCAATGGGACAGGTTGGTGGCATTCCTCAACGTAGTGCAGCAGACCTTCGCGCAGCGATCTTTGCCAAGTTGGGGGCGTAAATGTTCCTAGTTCCTAATATTGGATGGAAAACATCTGGGGTTAGTGCTAGTGATTTGACTTTATATGACTTAGCGACATCATCTGGTAGTGCAACCATCACCACACCCACCGGGATCATGGATGGCGACGTAGCCGTGCTGGTAGACTATAGCTACAGCGGCAGCGGCATACCTACTGCGGTCACCCCCTCTGGCTATTCCAACAAGGCCAATGAGCTGCACGTGACAGCCGAGCCGAACAAGCAGCGTGTGATGGTCAGCACCAAGGTGTTGACTACCTCAGATGCTGGCGTAGTGCTTACCGGGATGGCGGTAAACGCAAGTAGTCGCAAACGGCTGTTCATCTTCCGTCATGTCGACGGTCTTTCGTCCATCTCGGCTAGCGCCGTCACCGCCACAAGTGGAGAGGGCAGCGATCCGGCAGCAGCAGCCGCGACCTATACTGGCTTGAGCGGTAGTTCGATCACGCTTGGCATTGTTGCTTGTCTGTTTGTTTCCTCGCCGTCTTCGCCGAGCTTCTCCCCAACCCCCACGGGCTCCAGCGTATCTGGCCCGCTAAACGTCTATTACCTGCTGACGGACTCTGGCGATCCGGGCTCGGTGTCGGTTGATCAGGGAGGCACTGGCCAAAGAAGCCAGAACATTCTGCTAAATCTGGAAGTCTCCTGAGTAAGCGCCGCTAACCCATAACAACAGGATAGAGATATGAAAATTACATGGACTAAAGATCAGATGAAAGATAGCAGAGGCTACCCGATGACTCAAGCGTTATTCCTTGAGACAATCTATAGCCCCTATGCTATTTGGACATTTGACGATGAAGATAAAGAATACACATTCCCTGAGACCAATTCCCATGATATGGCTGGTAAGACTGTTTTACTGAAGTCCCTTCGTTCTTACTATCTTGATATCGCTGACCCAACTGAATATCAGTTTGCTAAGCAGTGCACCCTTGGTTGGGATCATTGGAAGCGTCTTACTGAGAATAAGATGATTAGGGCTGAAGTTGATAAATGGCGTGAGGAACTCGAAGTTGCTCTACGCTCTGAAGGTATTCAAGCTATCATTGACAGTACAGCTCGTGAAGATGGTAATTTCCAAGCAGCTAAATGGTTGGCTGATAAAGCTTGGCAGAAGAGCGGCCCGGGTCGTCCTTCTAAGAGTGAGGTTGAACGTGAAAAGCGTGTAGCCGAACGAGTCAATCAGGGCTTCGGTGCTGATATCATCAGGATGAAGGAATTCAAATAATGGCTGAACCTTGGTTAGAGGAAGCTCTCACTATTGTTAAGAAAATGCCTAAAGAGGCAAAAGAAATTCGTGAGCGTGCCCTTGAAGACCTAGTGTTCTTTGCTGGACTGGTTAACGAAGGCTATGTGTATGGTGAGATTCATCGTAAGATTTTTCGGTGGATGCAAGACTATACACTCTTTGGTAGAGGAGATGAACTCTCTAGCAATAAACTGATTATGCTTCCTCGTGCTCACTTGAAGAGTCACATGGTTGCAACTTGGTGTGCATGGGTCATTTTAAGAAACCCTGAGGTCACAATCCTCTACCTTTCTGCTACGGCAGAACTTGCTGAAACTCAGCTTCTTTCTATTCAAACTATCCTCTCTGGTAATGTGTGTATGAGGTTCTTTCCAGAATATATTCATCCACAAGAGGGGCTTCGCAAACGTTGGTCACAGAGGAAGATCACTATCGATCATCCAGCTAGGGCGTCTGTTCGTGATCCGACCGTTGCTACTGCTGGACTGACAACTAATACGACTGGTTGGCACGCTGACATCATCATTGCAGACGACTTGGTTGTTCCTGAGAATGCATACACTGAAGATGGCCGTGAAAGCGTTGCTAAGAAAAGCAGCCAGTTCACTTCTATTCGTAATCCCGGTGGATTTACTATGGCGTGTGGGACCAGATACTTTCCCACAGATATCTATTACACTTGGATGGAACAGACCTATCCTGTATACGATGTAGATGGTACACAGATTGATGTTAAGCCCGTATGGGAAGTTGAGGAGCATAAAGTTGAAGAGCATGGAGTCTTTCTATGGCCTAGGACAATTCGTAAAGACGGCAAAGCATTTGGTTTTAACAAGCAAGTCTTGGCTAGAATTGAAGCTGAATATAATGATAGGGTACAGTTCTTTGCCCAATATTATAACGACCCTAACGACCCTAAGTCTAATCGCATCAGTAAAGATAAGTTCCAGTATTATGATGTAAGACGTCTCAAGAAAGAGGGGTCTATTTGGTACTTCAATGGTAAGCGTTTAAATATCTATGCTGCTATCGACTTCGCATTCTCTTTGAATAAAGCTGCTGACTATACAGCTATTGTAGTAGTTGGCCTAGATTCGGATGGACAGTATTATGTGCTGGATATTGACAGATTCAAGTCAAATAAAACTATTGATTATTTTCAGCATATCACAGCCCTTCATTCAAAATGGAAATTCAAAAAGATTCGAGCAGAAGTAACCGTAGCTCAAGAAGTGATTGTCCAGTCTATCAAAGACTATGTGAAGCAATATGGATTGACTATTTCAGTCGATGAACATAGGCCCACAAGAGCTGAAGGTAGTAAGGAAGAACGTATTGCTGCTGCTCTTGAACATCTGTATGATGACAGGCGTGTGTGGCATTTCGAGGGTGGATTTATTCCTGTATTGGAAGATGAGTTGATTCAAGCTCGTCCCTCTCATGATGACGTAAAGGATGCTATGGCTAACGCTGTAAGCATCGCTATTAAACCTATTGGTTCCAGAGGAAATGTTAGTGAATTTTTCAATCCTGTCGGAACACGTAGCCGCTTCGGAGGCGTAGCTTATTAATGTCAGATAAAGTTTTAGAAATTGCAGCATTCACAGGACGTGATGATCCTGCTGCTTTCGTGTCCAATCTTTGGGATACGTATAATAATCAGCGTGCCGCATGGCTACAAGAGAAGGTAGAGTTGCAACAGTATCTGTTCGCTACAGATACAACTACTACAACCAATCAGAATCTTCCTTGGAAGAATTCTACTACCCTTCCTAAGCTTACTCAGCTTCGAGATAATCTTCATTCTAATTACCTCTCTGCACTATTTCCTAATGATCGTTGGTTACAGTGGAAGGGTTATACTAAGAAGGATAGTTCTCGTCGTAAGGCTAAGGTTATCACTGCCTATATGGAAAACAAGACGCGTGAGAGTAGGTTCCGTCAGGAAGTTTCTCGGCTCTTGTATGACTATATTGATTTTGGTAATGCTTTCGTTATGCCTTCATTTGAGAGGCGCTACAAGAAAGATATCCGGGGTACGTTGACTCCGGGTTATATTGGCCCTCGTGGTCATCGTATTAGTCCTCATGACATTGTATTCAATCCAATGGCTTCGACATTTGAAGATACGTTCAAGGTTGTACGCAGCCTTAAGACTCTTGGTGAAATTAAGAAGCTAGCTGATAATAATCCTGAGCAAGCTTTCTGGTTAGAGGCTATTCAGCGCAGAGAGTTTATCCGTGGAAGTATGTCTGGATATACTAAGGAAGATTTTGATAAGTCTATCGGATACAGTGTTGATGGTTTCGGTAGTATGTATGAATACCTTCGTTCAGACTATATGGAAATCCTCGAATTCTATGGAGACTACCATGATGCCAATACTGGTGTCTTGAAAGTCAATCGTATGATTACTGTTGTTGATAGGTCATTCGCTGCTCGTGATGTGGAAATTCCTACATACGACGGTAGAGCCCCCATTCGACATGTCGGTTGGCGTACTCGTCCTGATAATCTTTGGGCGATGGGTCCATTAGATAATCTTGTTGGTATGCAGTATCGTATCGATCATCTTGAAAATCTTGTTGCTGATGCTATGGACCTTATCGTTCATCCCCCTCTTATGATTATTGGCGAGGTTGAAGAATTTGTGTGGGGTCCGGGTGTAGAGATTCACCTTGATGAGAATGGCAAGGTTGAAGAAATTTCTAAGAACATGAGTGCCATCATCGCTGCTAAGTCTACTATTGCTGATCTTATGGATCAGATGGAACTCTTTGCTGGTGCTCCTCGTGAAGCTATGGGTGTTCGCTCTCCCGGTGAGAAGACCGCTCTCGAAGTTGATCGTTTGTTTACAGCAGCAGCTAGAATCTTTCAGGAAAAGATCACTTCGTTTGAAGTCAACCTTTTGGAGCCACATCTAAATGACCAACTGGAAATCGCTATTCGCAATTTTGATGGAGCTGATGTTGTCCGTACTATGGATAATGATTTGGGCATCACTGAATTTGCTACGATTACTCGGGACGATCTCAGCTCTGCTGGTATCATACGTCCTGTCGGGGCTAGACACTTTGCTGAAAGTGCTAGAGAACTACAAAACGTCATTGGTATCGCGAATTCGCCTATTTGGGAAATGATTCGTCCGCATACTTCTGGCATCTCTATGACTAAATTTGTTGAAGATGTTCTCTCGATTAATGGCTATGATTTGTTCAGGCCGAATGTTGCAGTTGAGGAACAGAAACAGACTCAGGCTCTTATGGGTCAGGTTAGTGAGGATTTGGAAATGCAGGCTACTGTTCCTTCTAATCCCGGTATCATTCCGGCAGGTGCTGAATGAAGGCATCTTGGACTAAAGGGTTAGACGAAACTCGTACTAAGGATGTGAGGGGAGATTATCTCTCTTCACTCCTTCTTCGTAAAAGACTTGTAGAACTCCTCGAAGAGAAAATCAATTCTGCTGAAGTTACTTCTTATGACAAAGAAGGATATGATGTAGCTAATTGGGCTTATAAACAAGCAGACCTTATTGGTTATAAGCGTGCTCTAAGAGATGTGATTAATTTAGTTACAGATTAATTTGTAACAAAACATCAATTTTGAGAGTATATAGAGATACTAACTTTAATTCTCAATATTGCAATATAGGAAATAAATAATATCTATGACTGATCTATTCGACCAGAATAATCCAGACAATACGAATACTAACGTTGCACCTGTTAATAACAACCTTTTTGAAGACAAGCTTAAGGGTATTGTGAATGAACAGGGACAGCCAAAATACAAAGACGTTTCAACGGCCCTCGATGCTTTAGGTGCATCTCAGGAACACATCAAGCGACTGGAAGACGAGGCTAAGGCCAAACAGTCATTAATCGACAATGCCATTGCTGAAAAAGCTAGGGCGGATGCGTTGGAAGAAATTGTAGGTAGGTTGTCAAACAACTCGGGAAGCCAGACTAAAACAGCGACAACTGTGAAAGAGGCTCCGTCTGAGGAAGCAATCGTTGCACAGCTCGAAAACATTATCGCCCGTAAAGAGGCACAGACAAATGCTCAGAAAAATGTTCAGACTGTAACTTCTGCTCTCGTTGCTAAGTTTGGTGATGAAGCCAAGACTAAGGAAGCGGTCGCCGCTAAGGCCCGTGAACTTGGTATGACTTCTCAGAAACTTGGTGCTCTTTCTAGTGAAAATCCCCTCGCTGTACTTGCCCTTTTCGGATTGACCGAAAACAAGTCAGCATCTCCAACGTCGCCTTCTCCTACTCCGTTTACTCAGCCTAAGACTCAGGATGGCTTACAGCTTCCTGAACGTTCTCTTCTGTCTGGCCCCGGTGCCACAGATGCTGCTCGTAAGGCATTTATGAAACAGATTAAGGAAGATACTTATAAGCGACTTGGCGTTGAAGTTTAAAGGAAACTAAATGCAGCTTACTAGTAATACTCGGGCTTTTATTGAGTCCGAACAGTATTCCAGCTTCATTCTCCTGAATCTCAATGACGGTCTCCTCCCCGGTTCTTTTTATCGTAATGTCTCTGACTTCGGTAGTGGTGATACTCTCCACATTAAGACCATTGGTACTGTCACGCTTCAGGAAGCGGCTGAGGATACTCCTCTCATCTACAACCCGATTGAAACGGGTGAAATTACTCTGACCATCACCGAATATAAGGGTGATGCTTGGTATGTGACTGATGATCTCCGTGAAGACGGTACTGATATTGATCGCCTGCTTGCAGAGCGTGCTTCTGAATCGACTCGTGCTATTCAGGAAGTCTTTGAAACTGACTTCCTTAAGACTGGTGCGGTTGTTTATGCAGCGACCAATGGTCCGTTTAATATTAACGGTTTCGCCCACAAGATTGTGTCGGCTGAGACCAATAACATCTTTGCCCTCTCGCACCTGATTAAGATGCGACTGGCTTTCGACAAGGCTAACGTTCCGGCTGAAGGCCGCATCTTCATTGCTGATCCGATTGTTGAGGCTACGCTTAATGGCCTTGTTACGATTACTCACGACGTTACCCCCTTCGGTGCTGAAATCCTGAAGAACGGTATGGCTCGTGGTCAGCGTATGATTATGAACCTTTATGGTTGGGACATTATCACGTCCAATCGTCTGTATGTCCACGCGGCTGCTCAGACCGATGGTACTACGTCGATCACTGGCGGTGTCATGAACATGTTCATGTGTATCGCAGACGACCAGACCAAGCCCATCATGGGTGTGTGGCGTCGTCAGCCTAAGTCGGAAGGTGAACGCAACAAGGATCGTGCTCGTGATGAACACGTTGTTCGTTGCCGTTATGGCTTTGGTGTGCAGCGTATGGATACGATGGGTACTCTCGTCACTTCCGCGACTGCGATTGAGTAAGGAGAAAAACAATGGGTTTTTATGAATCGCCGTTCGGTAACGGCATCTCCTCGCTCTCTGCTGGTGGTAACGTGGTTGTCGCTAAGGGTACTCCCCATAACTACTTTGGTCCTCGCGACTCTGGTGGTGTTGGTGGTGTTCTTAAGGTAGAGGGTCTGACTGAACAGCTCATTATCAATCTTGATGGTGCAATGTTCAATGACGGTATTGATGCTGGTTTGGTGAACTACGTTCTCCCTGCTGGTGCTATCATCAAGGCTGCGTACATCGATGTTGAAGAGGCTTTTGCCCTCTCTGGTTCCGATACTCTCGCGGTTGAAGTTGGTACTGCTACCACTGAGGCTACGAATGGTTTCACCATTACTGAGGCTCAGATTGAAGCCACTAACTCGGTTAATCTGACTAGTGCTCTTTCTGGTACTTGGGATAACGAGGCTCCTCTGGCTGCTGATACGACTGTTGCGATTGTGCTCTCGGGCACTAACCCGGTCATCACTGACGCTGGTAAGGCTCGTATCACTATCGTTTACGACCGAGCTAATCTGGGTCTTTAATTTTAAGGGGGCCGAAAGGTCCCCTTTCTTTTTATGGAGAATTAAATGGCGATAGAACATGTTGACATTCCAGATGGTGAACGTCACGAACCTAAAGGTGCTTCCACTGCTACCATAGATCAGGTGTGGGCTTCTGACGGAGCTGGTAGTGGTGCATTCCGTACTCCATACTTCCAAGATACTGTAGTGATGGCAGACGTGTCTGCTATTGGATTTGAGATTATTCCGATTCCTCAGAACTGTATCATCGATAGTATTACTTATGTGCTTCATGGTGCAATCACTGTAGCTAATAGTACAATCACTGTCACTCGTGGTGGTGATGCTGCTTCTCTTGGTACACAGGTTATTGCTTATACAAGCAGTGCTGAAGGAACTACCTTTACTCAAACCCCATCTGGTAATAACACTCTCACTGCTGGTACACACAAGTATCTGAAGTTTGCTAGTGACGGTGGGTCTACCACTACAATCAAAATGTCTATTACGATCAAAGGAAGGATGCGCTAATGGCGAAGAACTCGGCTTTCGGTAAAGCATTTGCTGCTGCCCGTAAAGCAGGTAAGAAGAATTTTACTTGGGAAGGTAAGTCTTATACTACTAAAACTAAGGAAGAGGCTGCTGCCCCTGTCCCCAAGCCCCGTCCTAAGAGAGAGGCTAAGGCCCCTGTTAAGGGCTTAAGACTTCCAACTAATGCTAAGAAGCTGAAGGGTAGCCCCGGTAAGAAGAAAGAGACTAGTTCTATTGGCGGAGTTTTTGCTGGTAAGGCTAAGAGGGATAAGAAGAAGTCTATGTCTACTAACGTTGAGATGGCAAAATAAATGGCAAGACCAAACCTATTGGAAATAGTTCAGATCATTCTATCCGATATGGACAGTGATCTCGTCAACTCTATTGATGATACTGATGAAGCTACACAAGTTGCACAGATTGTAAAGAGTACATTTGATGCAATGATTGCCAATAGGAATTGGCCACATACTAGACGTATGATTAATCTAACTGCTTCTGCTGATAGTGATTTCCCTGTTTATATGACTTTCCAAGAAGAAGTGAAGGAAATGATTTCCATCTTCTACGAAAAGCATAGGGATGGGGAAACGCGTCTCAGATATGAGGAAGTCAAATGGAAAGACCCTGATGATTTCCTTCGTTACACTAATCAGCGTGATAGCACAGATACTAATACATTAATCATCCAAGACCCTAGTGGTGTAAAGCTCCTCATCTCTACTAATAAATCCCCAACTTATTATACGTCGTTTGATGATAGAACTATTATTTTTGATAGCTACGACAGTGCAGTTGATAGTACACTACAGTCAAATAAAACACAAGCTAGAGCTTACGTAATCCCTGAATTTGAATTAGTCAATACTTATATCCCTGATTTACCTAAAGAGGCTTTCCCCGCCCTAATTGAAGAGGCTACTAGTAAGGCTCAATTTAAACTCCGTCAGATGAGTGATACGAAAAGTGAACAAGAGGCCACACGTCAGCGTACTTGGCTCTCTCGAAAAGCTTGGCAAGTAAATGGTGGAGTGAAGTACCCTAATTATGGTCGTAGAAATCGTAAGTGGTATAGGGATAGCACATTTAAGCAGGGTGATAATTGATGGAATATAATGGTTACAATATCGAAGGTGATGGGAGTTTTGGTATGAAAATTATCAAGACTATAGGCCGTGGTAGCCTCCCATTAGAATTGAGGGGGTCTTTCCTATCTATTCGTGATGCCCGTAGGGCGATTGATATTATCCGCTCTAAGAAGGAGAAACCAGATGCCGAGGTCTTCAGTACCAGTCGAGGTTAATAACTTCGTAGCAGGTTTAATTACAGACGCCAATCCCTTAACTTTCCCTGACAATGCCTCTATTGAAGAGCAGAATATGATTCTAAATATCGATGGGAGTCGTCAGCGTAGATTGGGATTGGATTATGAAGAAGGCTTTGAACAGATCACTACGACTATTAGTAATGCTAGTACATTAGATAAGGCTATCAATACTTTTAAGTGGGATAATGCAGGTGGTGATCCCGAGAACTCTGTTCTAGTCGTCCAAGTTGGTTCTGAATTGAGGTTCCACCCTATGGACCCCACACCGATTTCTGGAAATGCAATCTTATTGACGTATGATGTGACTGCTGCTGATGACACTACAGCTTTTTCTTTCGCTGTTGTTGATGGCGTCCTCGTTGTGGCAACTGGTGAAAAACAAGTGTTGGTTTTCACATATGACTCTGGTGTTGTCACTCAGTCTTCTCAAACATTAATGATTAGAGATTTGTTTGGTGTAGAGGATGTAGTGTCGGGTACTGACCTCTATGATAATCTGGATAAACGTCCTACTTCTATCCCTAGTACACATCTTTACAATCTTAGAAATCAAACTTGGGCTCTCCCTAGAATCAACGCTAATAATGAAACATTAATTGATCCTGTAGCAGCATTTAGGACTTCTAGTGGTTCTACCTATCCATCTAATTCTGACACTGTGAATGTCGCTCTCTATCCAGATGCTGCTGACTCTGGTGCTCGTGGTGTGGATAGATTCTTTGCTAGTGACATTGTTCGTAACCCTCGTGGTACTAGCCCTGCCCCTAAAGGTTATTTTATTATTGACGCTCTTGAGCGTGGAGACAGTCGAGTAGCTAAGGAAGTATTGCTTAGGGCTAATAATCCTGATCTATCTCTGTCTGTGACAGCAAGTTCTATTCCAGATGACATCACCCCCGGTGGGGCTAAATGTGTGGCTGAGTTTGCTGGCAGAGTTTTCTATTCTGGATTTAGTGGTGAAGTGACTAGTGGGGATAAAAACTCTCCTCGTATGTCTTCGTATATTCTTTTCTCTAAGTTAGTTAATCAAACCACTGACATCAACAAGTGTTATCAAGAAGGTGACCCTACTAGTAAAGATCAGCCTGATTTGATTGCAACTGACGGCGGGTTCTTACGTGTATACGGTGCATATAACATTCAAGCTATGTTCAATGTTGGGAGTTCTCTCCTTGTCTTGGCTCAGAATGGCGTATGGCGTATTTACGGAGGTAGTGATTATGGCTTTGATGCAACTAATTACGTTGTTGAGCGTATTACTGACCATGGCGTGGTTAGCACTGATAGTGTTGTCCCTGTAGATAATACAATTATGTTTTGGGGAGACGATGGAATCTACCATGTTCGTACTAACGAGTATGGTGATTGGACTGCTCAGAATATTTCCTTCGGACGTATTCAAGATTATTATGGTAGAATTCCTGCTGAAGACAAGCGACGTAGTAAGGGTGCATACGACAGTTTTGAACGTAAAGTTCGCTGGGTTTATTATAATCGATTAACTGATGATAGCCCTACCACTGAACTCGTCCTTGATGTGAATTTACAAGCCTACTATTTGAATATCATTTCTGAATATGGTTCTGGTGGACCAAAAATGGTTGCCCCTACTAAAGTTAATCCATATCAGATTGTCAATGATACAACTCCAGTGGTCGTGAATACAGTTCAAGTTACTGTCAATGGTGAGGATATTGTGTATGGGATTGAGGACACTCTCACCAATCCTATTCAGGAAATTTCTTACCTCGTTGTCACTCAAATTTCTCCTGTCGTTAAATACACATTTGCATTTTATAGGAATGTGGAATTTAGGGATTGGTATTCTTATGATGATGCTGGACTAGATGCTGAAGCCTTTGTTATAACTGGTTACAGTGCTGGTCCTGAAAAACAAGAGAAAGATCATATGAGGTATAAGGGAGTTCCTTACCTCTTTGTGCATTCTCGTAGGACAGAGACAGGTTTTTCTGAATCTCTCGATGGAGATTTCGAGCCATTGAATGCATCTTCTTGTATCGTCCAAGCCCGATGGGATTGGTCTGATAGTCAAGCCTCCAATCGCTGGGGCACACCATTTCAAGCTTATAGGTATAAACGTCTATATTTTCCTGAAGATGTCTTAGATGATTACGATACGGGGTATAGCACGATTGTTACTAAGAATAAATTAAGAGGGAAGGGTAGGGTATTGTCTATTAAATTCTCTACAGAACCTTATCGAGATTTACATCTATATGGATGGAGTTACATTATGAGTATGACAGGCAATGTATAAGAAAGCTATTTATCACGAAGATGATAACTTCACTCTCACGGTAGAACTAGTGGATGATGTTCCTTTTATCCATCTCGCTCTTTATAAGGCTTCAAAGACTATATTGGATAGCGTGTCGAAGAAGTGGGCTGAGGTTAAAGCTTTAGCCTACTTCGATGGATATGAAGCTATCTATACATATACAAAAGATGAACGAATGTTTAAGCTATTCAATCCTACTAAAATCTTAGGGGATTATGAATACAACGGTGAAAAGTATAAGGTGGCAGAATGGGTCTTGAATTAGTTTTTGCAGCGGCTTCATTAGCTGTTGGTCTCGTATCTACTGCTGCTTCTACGTCAGCTGCTAATAAGTCTGCTGCTGCACAAAAGAATGCACAGAACATCCAGCTAGCTCAAGCACAGAATGTCGCTAAAGAGGATAAACGTCAGCTTTTACGTGAAGAGAGAATTAGGCGTGCTCGTATCATGCAGGGCTCTTTCAATAGCGGGGCCTCTGGCAGTTCTGGTGAACTTGGTGCATTAGGTGCTATCACTACAAATGTAGATAGTCAGATTTCTAATTCTGAAGCTACGTCCAAAGCTAATACTGGTGTGAATAAATTCAATCAGCAGGCTATGACTTACGACAATAAGGCTCGTGAAGCATTGGCTTGGGGTGAAGTATTCCAGAGCGGTATTGGTGGACTGAGTAACATCTTTGATTAAGGGGATAGTATGGCTAGTCTAGCAGATTTTAATAACGCAGCTCCTCAGAAGCTTGTGGATTTTGTTCCCGGATTGAGGGCCGCTGGTAGTGGTGTGAATAATGCTACAGTCAATAACGTAGCTAGCCATGCTGCTGTTCTTGGGGATGAACAGGATGTTCTCAAGAACTATACGTTAATCTCTTCTGAACTCGGGATGGAAGGTGGGACGTCTACGTTAGATGAACTCCTTGCTAAAAATCAGACTACCGATAAGCAGCTTGCTTATGAAGAGATGCAGCGTATTCTTCGTGATCCAAACATGGATAAGGAGATGAAGGCCCGCTTCATGGATGGCTACATTAACATGACTACCGATCAGACTGATAGTCGTTCCTTGTCTGTTCTTGTCGCTCAGAATGCTGCTCAGCTCCCTCAGTCTGAAGATGAGAATGATGAGACAGTTGAAACCTCCATGTACAATGTCTTGGCTGATGGCCTTGATGAAGTAGATAGATACAAGGGTTGGGTACAGTCTCAGATCAATCTCTCGTCTAATTTGAAGGACAGAGACTTCTTTAATGTCACTGTAGACTTTCTAGAAACTATGGTTCCATTCCTTGAGCCAGCAGCCACGGCTAAAGTACAGGCTGCTCGTGAACAAGGTATTGGTGGCGTTGTGGAGGCTATGACTTTACTCGGTCAGAGTAAGGACGCCATTCGCAAAAGCATTGCAAATATGCCCGTTGACCAACGGCGTGAAGTCGCACAGAAGCTGATTGATATTGTTAAGAACGGTGGTGGTTCGTGGACCTTACGACGCAACGAACTTAACATGATTAATCAACTTAACCAGTTTCTAGTCTCTGACTCGTACAGTAACTTCGATCAAGTCACTGACAATATCTTCTCTCTAATGGATGTTGTTCTTCCAGTTGCTGGATGGGGCGCTAAGGTTCTTAGGGCAGGTAAGACTGCTAAGATCACGGCTGCTAATATGAAGCGTGCTGAAGCTGTAGCTGAAGAGGCTTCTGTAGCTGCTGTTGAAGAAACTGTAGCTGCTCTCCCTCGTAGTGATTTAGATAACATCATTGACGGAAGTAAGGGGTTTGACAAAGCCACATCAGATGAGATTGGTAACGCTCGTAATACTATTGGATATGGGCTTGCTGACGGTAAGACTGTTGACGAAATCATTGCCTCTGACCCTGTCTTCAAGAAGTTCACTCCTGAAGAAATAGAAGAGCTGAAGTCCATGATTGTTAATCGGACTGTCACTCCAGCTTCTGATGAGACGGTTAGTGCTATGAAGGATATGATTGCTGATCGTATCATCAATAGTCTTGAACAGTTAGACGAAGTTTCTTACGACAAGATTGCTTCTCTTAGAGAAGAGATCGGTAAGGTTGTAACTCGTGGTGCTGTTGCTAATCCTAAGAAGCTCACATCAGATGTAATCAGTAAGACTAAGGCTTACCTTCGTTCTCAGCAGCTTGAAGCTATGAGCAAGGAGAAGGTTAAGGGTTTACTGAAAGACTTACGAGAAAGAAGTAATGTATCTCGTCTCTCTGTCCGTACTGGTGTAGACCACACCAGCCTCTCTCAGACGCTCAAGGACGCCAATGCCGGTAAGGCACGAGCTACTAATGCTATGATGGAAGCGGACCCGTCTGACAAGGCTGCTAGGGCTCTGTATGGCACTTCTAGGGCTGATGCTATTGCTAATGATCGTCTGCCTGAAGTTGCTAACATGGATGGCAGTGTTCGTAATAAAGTGAGAATGACTGAATCTGACCCTTCTCCTAATCAGGCTGTTATTGATAACGCTCTGAAGAGTGGTCGTACTGATCTCGATCAGGCTGAAAAGACTCAGCAGCGTACACAGGTCAAGGATGCTTTCAAAGAAGTTGTTGGTCTTACTCCTCGTGCTGAGATGAGTACAGTTGCTGATACACCTTCTGGTGCAAGCTTTGATATGGTGTATGGTCCTACTGATGGTGGGTTTAGAAATGCTCAACAGGCTCTCAATCAGGTTCTGATTGGCTTACGTAAGTATGGCGTTAAGGGAAATGAAGTAGAGCTGCTTGCTAAAGACTCTAGTGGCAAGTATGTTCCTATTAAGGGTGTGCCCTCTGAGGATGGCAATTATCTTGTGAGGGTGAAGTACAATTATGAATTCACTCCGACAGATGTGGTTGAATATTCACTCCTTGGCAACTCAAAGTATAAGATGTTTGAAAGCAGAACTAATCTTACTGATGGTACTGCTGGCTCTGTCCTTGAACATATTATTCCTGCCTCTGCCATTATTAATCGTGTCATTTTTAATAGTGCTACTGTGGCTGCTGATAGGTCTTCATGGATCACAAAAGGTCTTGTTAGTCTGGCTTCAATATACGCTAAAAAATATAACAAACTTAGCCCTCGCCAGAAAGCCCTACTAGATGAGTATCGTATTGAAGCTAACGCTAAGGGGATTGCTTTCACTACAGCTAATCTCAAGGCTCGTGGCTTTGACGATGCTGCTATTGATACGATGAGGTCTTGGAAAGAAACCACTGATACGATGTATCATCTGGAGAATGTAGATGTCAATAAGACTCTGCGTTCCCGTGGTTGGGAAAGGTTCACAGATCAGGTCAATGATACTGATTTGATTGCTCGTCCTAAGACTAATCGGTTTGGTGATAGTGTTAAGGCTTATGATCCGGGAAGCAATACAGTTCGTGTTGTTGAACGTAAGGAGCTTGATGAGTTGTACGCTAACAATGGTACAATCGCTGAGCTTAAAGAACCTCTTCAGATGAACGATGAGCTAGCTGATTATATCCTTGTCCCTAATAATGAGACTGGATACCTTCGTCGTATTCGTGATGATGATCGTACGTTAAACTATCGTGATGGTTACTATCCTGTGAAGTATACTGATCCAATCTTTATCGAGAAGCAATTCCGAAAGAAGGATGGTACTGTATACAATAAGGCTATTGCTACTGCTGGGACTCATGCAGACGCAAAGGCTCTGATCGAACGCCTTAAGTCAACTGATACTGAGGGTGTTTATAATCCTCGCTATGATTACAAGCGTGGTACTCAGAACTTTGATGATGCTGACTGGTCTGTTGCTGTTAGTGGTGGACGTAGTGCTCAGCGTGTACGTGGTAAGAGACTTGGTGATGCTAACTCCATCACTGATCTAAACCATGCTAATGTGGAAAGCCCTGAAGAAAGTCTCATTCATTCCATCCGTTCTCTCGCTTCTCGTACAGCTTTCCGTGATTGGATTGAAACGACTAAGAGTCGATGGATGGCTAACTATGGTGACATGGTTGCAGAACAGAAGGGCCAGATTATGTGGCCTTCGGATGTTCGTCTAATTGGTGCTGGTTCTATTGGACATGATTTGTCCAAGCTACAGGATGCTAAGACTACTTGGCGTTACGTCAGAGCTATGGAAAGTGGTTATGTCAATCTCATTGATGATTTGAGTAAGACGTTCTTTCAGAATGTGTCTGACACCGTTGGTAGTAAGAAGGGTTGGGGTTGGTTAGAAAAGGGGTCTAGTAAGCTCTCAGAGGTATCGCCAACGGCTTTCGCTCGTAAGAAGGCATTCCGACTACTTCTCGCAGCAAACCCGCAACGGCAGCTTCCTGTGCAGGCTATGCAAGCTCTTCCTATTCTTATGGCTACCAATCCGTTGGCTATCCCTAAGATCACGTCTCAGATGATTATGCTTGACTACCTCGCTAATGGTGGTGATGCTGCTAGCTTCATGAAGGGGGTAGCTAAGGCTGCTACTGGAATGGATGCTAAGAGTGCAGCTAAGCTTGCTGAAGATTGGAAAGCCTCTGGCTTTGAAGCTTCAGTGGAAGCCAACTCACTCATTAGGGATCAGCTTAGTTCTCTAGTTGATAGGACGTTCTTACAGAAGGCTGGCTCTGTTGCTGGTAAGCCTATTGATCTTATGCAGAAGGTTGGCTTTAATCTCGGTGAACAAATCCTTATGCGCTCTGTGTGGCTGTCTGAATACGACTTAGCCATCAAGGCTGGTAAGAAGATGGATGCTGAAGACCTTGATAATCTCAATGCTAGGGTTCGTAATCTCACGCTCAATATGAATAAGGCTGGTGAACTTCCATACAATGAAAACTCTTTCAGTGTGGCCATGCAGTTCTTTCAGGCTCCTCATAAAGCTTGGGCTCAGGTGATGCTTGGTCATACAGGACTCACTGGAGCTGATCGTATCAAGCTCGGTACTAGCTACGTCCTCACCTACGGTATTGGTGGTAGTTTCCTTACTGACATGATTATGAAGGCTGTCGGTACTACTGACCCTGAAACAAGAGAAATGATTGAAGGAGGTTTGTTTAACCTGTCGTTGAACAACGCTCTCAGTTCTTTGTATGGAGAAACCATTCGTACAGATTTCTCTGATAGTTTGAGACTTCTTGATCCTGAGTTGTTTACTGGTTGGACTAGTTTGATTGATAGTGAAGTGGGGGAAGTGCTTTCTAGCAATGCTTCCATGTCATTAATCCTCGGACAAAATCCACGAGTGACTAATTTTGTGAAGCAGATGATGCGTCCGTTTACTGTCAGTGATGACAAGAAGCCGGAAGAGCTACAGCTTCTAGGGGTTAGTTTCCTTAACCTATTCTCTGGTACGTCTAACTTCCTCAAGGCTAAGTATGCTTCTGAAAATCTCAAGACCATTTCCTCTAAGGGGAAGGTCATTGATTATCATGTTAACGCTGTAGAGGCTTTCTTGAAAGCTTCGGGCTTTAATACGATTGACGAAGTTAACTACTATGCTTCTCAGGAAGAGATTTATCGTACGTCTCAGAAGTTCAAGGACGATATTAAACAAGTTGTTGATGAGATTTATTCTCGCTTAGCAGCTAAGGGTATTAGTCAGGAAGAAGAGGGATATTACCTTGACATCATGGCTGAGGCTCAGAGGGCTTTCAAGAATGATCCCATCTACATGAAAGAATTCTCACAGCAGATTTATTACAAAGCCTTAGCTGGTGAAGATAGTTTGTATCGTGTTCTCCGTAGCATGTCTGGATATATGGACGCTCAGGAATTTGAGAATATGGTGATGAAGAGTAACGTAACTGATGAAGCTAAAGAAACGCTCATTCAAGCTAAACGAATGTTTGGAGTAAATAATGGCAACTGAATACGGTAACACAATCTTTGAGGGGGAGCTTTCCCCCTCTGTCCCGATTGTACAGCCAATTGATGATAAGAGTGGTCAGTACCTAGCCCAAGGTATCAAGGCTACGATTGATAATACTAGCTCCATTTTGTTTAGCAATGATGCTAAGGCTGCTAGGGCTGATGCCGCTAAGAATGGATTGTTCGCAGAGATTGCTGAATACACTTCCTTCTTAGCAGATGCTAAAGATCAGGGCAGAAGTACAGATGAAGTCAATCGCCTTCTTCGTGTGAAGAGTTTGGAATGGGTTGCTAACAACCCTAACATGACTGATGATATTTATACGTTCATTAATAAGCTAATTACTGATAATGGGATTGGTGGAAACATCCGTAAGGAAACTCCACTTGAGACTGGCAATCGTCAAAAGATCGAGGCCGCTACTAAAGATGGTTGGGATGTTAGTACCCCACAGGGTATGGCTGCATATGATAGGCAGCTTCTCCTTCAGAATAGACTGAAGCAGCTTGAGACTGATATTAGTTTGGCTACGTCTCAGGGTAGAATGGTTACTGCACAGATGCAGAATGAAGCAACTCTTACGCTTCATGGTATCGTACAGACTGGTACTACTTGGGTGAATACACAGATTGAGAAAGCTAATCAGCTTCTATCTGGTGTACAGGATGTCAAAACTCGTACTGCTATTATTCAGCAGACTAAGGCTCAGATCGCACAGCAGCTTGCTCTTATTGGTTCTACTCGTAGTGCTGCTGGTAATTCTATTGATACGTCTTACCTCACTGCTGGTGTTGAGAACATCATGAAGGTTTGGGAAGAGACGGCTAATGGTACGGCTGATCTCACTGCATTACAGACAGCACAGTCTGTCGCTGAAACTAATGCAATGATGATGCTATATCAGTCTGATCCTAAGCTTGCCTCTATGATTGCTCTTGATAAGGCTAGTAAGTTCCAAGACCCTAACATGATTATGCAGCTTGATAAAGCTAAGATGGATGCTCTTGCAAAACTCTCAGCCCCTTCTGTTGCTACTCAAAATGAAGATGGAACTACGACTAGTGTTAGTAAGCCCCCTGATCTTGTAGATACTACTGAGAATATTGGGTTGGTCACTGAAGCTCTAAAGGTTTCTACTAAGGCTGCTTTGAATGATAAGACTGCTACTCCAGAGGAGCTTGCTGCTCAGGGTAATAAGCTTTCTAATGTTATTCGTTCTGTCGTAGTGTACGGTGGTAATGAAACTGATGCTAAGAACTTCATGGCTGTTGTTGATCTGTTCTCAGATACAGCGGTTGGTAGGTTCTTAGAGTCTAATCCTGATATGATTGATCCCGGTGTAGCCACTCAGGCTCAGCAAATCATTCAGCAGCAGTACGAAGGTACTGTGCTTCCTCTCATCAATGATGAATATGAAACTATAACTGCCCTAGTTTATAAAAATTCTACTGGGGCTAAGTATGATCCGATGGGTAGGATCATTCCTAATCCTTCTTCTACACAGGCAGATGTCCAAGACCTAAAGAATGTTATTGAACCTATCTGGAATGGCCCCGGACTCGAATTCAAGATTAAGGATGAGTTTTTAAATGATCCTACTCTTCGTGGAATCGCTAAGAAACTAAATTCTGATGTAGCTTCTGCTGTTAATCGTATGGTCCGTACTCATGCTCACTTAGCTGGTACTACTGACTATGAGAAGATTTACAATGAACAGTATGCTTCTCGTTTGTTTATAACTGATAATGAAGTTGATAGTGATTCAGCTAAAAAGCTCGAAGAGCTGACCAACATCCCTGATTACAGAGGGCCACAGCCTGAACGTCCTGAAGGGATGAAGACTACCCCTACCACTAGTATTAAGGGTAGGACTGGACAACTCCTAGACTCTATCGGTGAAGCTGAGGGAGCTGATTACACTACTTTGTACGGCTATGATGAACAGCCGGGTAAAGCTTTCGATGGAACTGACATTACTAAAATGTCTATCGCTGAAGTACAGGCTTTACAGAAGAAGATGGTTGCCAGTAATGGAATTAGTTCTGCCGTTGGTAAATATCAGTTCTTACAGACCACTCTTCGTGAAGCTGTTAAAGCGCTTGGTATTAGTGAAGATGAGAAGTTCACTCCTGAAGTTCAGGATAAGTTAGCTCTCTGGCTTTTGAAACAGAGGACTGATTTTCAAGATTGGCTCTCTGGTGTTGGAGATGATAATAAATTCCAAGATCAGTTAGCTAAGATTTGGGCATCTGTACCAGATACTACAGGTAAGTCAGCCTACGCTAATGACGGAGTTAATAAGGCTACGTCTGGTGGTAAAGCATTGATTGGAATGTTGTGATGATTAACGAAAAAGCTCTAAAGCTTATTAAAGATTACGAGGGGTTGGTCTTAACGGCCTACCCCGATCCCGGTAGTAAGAATGGACTTCCTTGGACTATTGGTTATGGTCATACTAAGGGAGTTAAGAAGGGAGATAAGATTACTGTGTCTCAGGCTGAGGCTTTCCTCGTTGAAGATTTGAAACAGAGTGAAGCTGTCATTAAGAAATATGTAACTACCCATCTTAATGAGAACCAGTATGGTGCTCTCGTTTCCTTCATTCATAATATTGGAGAGAGACAGTTTGCTAAGAGTTCTGTCTTAAAGTATATCAATCAAAATAGACTAGATGAAGTCCCCGGTCGTATGGCTCTCTATCGTATGAACGATGGTAAGGTTATGGCTGGTCTTGTTCGTAGGCGTGCTTCTGAAGGTGAATTGTGGATGACTCCCGTTCCTTATGGAATTGAGAACTCTCCGAATGAAGAGGTTCATCTGGATCAGGAGGCTGTTCAGGGCCTTCCTGCTGAGCCCGCTAAGGTTGAGAAACCTTGGGACTGGGGTGTGTTCGGTATCATCCTCACTACCCTTGCTGGTCTGTCTGATGAATTCAAGAAGCTTATTGGCGATGTGAGTTCTTCTCTTGGGATTCCTCCTTTGTACGTCCTTGCTGCTCTAGTTATCGGGCTTGGTATTTGGACTGTTTACAATAAGTGGAACACTAGATAATGACTTCATTCAATGAGGCTAAGAAATCTGCTCTAGAAGTTTTAACTTCTAATACAGGCCCTATTCCTCAGCTAGAACGGGAGTGGCTTTTCACTTTCACTGATCCATACATTGGTCCTCTACCAGACATGTATCGAGAGTTCTACAGGCTGAAGGGATTTACTAAAACAAGTTTAAATGATCGAGCGAGAGACTATCTCATCGATCAGGGATATTCCGGTGATGTTCATACGATGTGGTATGAATACTGGTTAGACGGTGGTGAAGCTGTCGCATAGGTTGTGTGTTAACCTTAAAACACTCTATCAAAAAGGATATACACTAAATGAATATTAATAAATTCCATACTGATCTTCTTGAAGCTGTTGGTGATAGCACTGGTGCTACCAACATCAACGAGTTCCGTGTTAAGTTTGTAGCAGCTATGACTGCTCTACAGGCTAGCGTTCCTTCTGATGTCGATATTGAAGAGGCAATCGCTGCTAAGACTGAAATTGCTGCTCTTACTAGCGGTTCGGATGCCGCTGCTATTGTAGCTGCACTAAAGGCTTAAAAGTGTTCCAGCTTATCTGGAATGTAGTTAGTCTAGTCATAGACAAGTGGAGTGGTTATAAACTAAAACAAGCTGACAGTGCCTTGGAAGTTGAAAAGATCAAGGCACAGACTGAACAGTCTAAAGATAAATGGAAGGCGGTGATCCTCACATCTACTGGAGCTTGGTTGTTCCAGTTGTTTTTCATCGTACCCTTAGCTCTTTGGTTCTTTAGTGTAGTGTTGTATTCGATATTCTTCTGTCAGGATTGTATGTATCCTGTCGGTTGGACTATCGCTGCACTACCTTCGCCATTAAATGATTGGGCCGCTGCTATTATTGCCTTTCTATTTCTAGCGAATACAGGAAGGAAATAATGTTGAATTGGTGGGACAGTCTACAGAACTTCATTTATGTTGTGATGGGAGCTATCGTTGGTGCATTTGTTCTTTTAATCCGTAAGGTGTTGACTAACGACACAGAAATCAGAATGCTTAAGGCAGAGATTAAACAGAGGAATGAACATCGAGAAGAAAAAGATGCTGAAATGAATGCCCAGCTTGCTGAGATTAGAAGTGATATTAAACGACTGATTAGGCAAGACACGTCTGAATATAGAAATAACAACTAGACAAAAATAAACCCGCCCTAGCTTGATTGCCGGGGCGGGTTTTTGTTTTATTTGAAATGCTTAACCAAGTCTTCATAGCCACCAATCCTCTCACCAATAGGAGAGAAAATCTGTGGCACACTCTTAGCGTCATTCGTTCGGTCTAAGAATTCCATTAGGTTGGAAGAACGAATAAGAATGAATTCATATGGTTCATTCTTAGAGGTTAGAAGTTCCTTCGCAGCAGTGCACCACGAACAAGTTTCAGTCCCCCATATAGTGTACATATCACTAGGGCCTCCTTGCCCCATATTTGACCGTACAGAGGGATTGAGCTATTGTCTGGTATCACCCTAGCTTAAACCTTAAACGCCTCTGTACGGGCTTCCTATTAGTTATTATTCGAGATTCGTTTACACACTTCTATAAAATAGGTTTGGTCAAAATGATTCTTCATCAGATTAACATCTTTGTGGACTAGCTGGATATTATCTATTTCGTATTCTTTTAAACTATCGATACGATCAATTGACATCCCACTCTCTTCTGACCAAGGAAGATCAACCTTAGATAAAGCGCATTTAAATCCTTGAGCTTCAAGTTTATTATATGCATCTTGTATAGTGATTGAGCCCGTTCTTTTTCCTTTAGTTCTTTCAAAGTATTTTGAGAACCACTTATAACCAACGCCTTTGTAACCTTTCCAAGCCCAATTATTTTCTTTGTTATTATACCTCAAAGGAGACTGGTTGGCTACAATAGTTCTACAAGATTTGCATACACTGTTTCTCTGTTTAGCACCGTGCCAAGAAGAATAACAATTATATATTATCTCCTTGGCACAACGAGGACATGTTCTAGTCTTTACCAAGTTGGTCAAAGTCAACTTCACATGCGCCTCCAGCGCAACTCAATTCTCCTGCAAGATCAGTATTATCT
The DNA here is from genome assembly GCA_027123815.1 of Erythroxylum minutifolium. Taxonomy (NCBI): domain Eukaryota; kingdom Viridiplantae; phylum Streptophyta; class Magnoliopsida; order Malpighiales; family Erythroxylaceae; genus Erythroxylum; species Erythroxylum minutifolium. The sequence goes on along the minus strand of JAOTJB010050477.1, from coordinate 3,575 downwards.
TCATGTTCTATGATTTTAGAGAAGTCTATATCAACAAGATATTTAACCAATCTATTATACTCTTCTTCAGTTATGTCATCGAAAGGTTTTTGGAAATAAGTTCCACCATCATAGGGTAGGACACTGATGCCATTGTATGTATCCTTGTTCTTATACATCCAATCACCAACAACATCCCATTCACCTTCTCGAATAGAGACAGTGACTGATACGTTGTTAGTATTCTCTCCCTCACGATGACCTTCCCTCACCCAATTCAGATTATACCGCTTGGTTCGTTCGAGGAGTTCGAGAGCTGACTCGTCTCGGAAGGTAGCTGTTTCAGGGGCTTTCTGCGGGATAGCAACCACTGCTTGAGTGTCTGGTCGAAAGTATTCGTCTTCAACAAGTTGAGGTATGACTCGCTTAATGTATTTGTAGACGTCTTCATCCTTACCAAACCTTAAGCGACGTAGATAATAAGGAGCGTGCCAACCATGAATGCCACTGCTACTGCCCACAACCAAGCTGCTGGTCCCTGAGGGTTTAACGGTCGTAACTCTGGAGGCAGGATTAACGCCGATAGTAGCAGCGACAATAAAATTAGTATCAGCAGCAACATGTGCAGCCTCCTGTTCATTTAAATGTTCAATGGCACCACTAGCGATGCCAGTCATTCCGACGCCGATAAGAGCATCTTCCTCAGTCGTCTGTTGCCAGATAGGTCGTAAATAGTGGAATGAGGTATATCCCGCTTGAAGAGTTCCGAGGAACGCAGCATCCCTAGCTCGTGAGTTAAAGTCTGTTTGATCTTTGATGTCACTGGTATTGATCTCTGTAAGATTACAGAATTGGTAAGGCCGGAGGGCAATTTCGCAACAAGGGTTAGTTCCCCAATCGAAGTTATTCGTCCAGTAGAATCCCGGTTCGCCAGCACCCGAAGCACGTACCTTGTCCCAGATAAATCTAAATTGTTCATCAGTTGTCTTAGTCCTATGGAGGACCACCGAGTTGTTAGCTCGGCCTCGCTGGGGATTGTTGACATACCATTCTCCACTCTTAGAGTTAATCATTTCATCATCGTTGTATGAGAACAACGAGATCATGGCTGCTCGACGAATTCCTCCTGCAAGCACGGCATCAGCGAGGTAACATGCAATATCATGAGCCTCAATTGGTCGTAGTCGTCGTCCGACAGATCGTTCCAATACCTTCCTAACAAGTTCAAGGCATTGAGCAAGAGGCTCAGGACCCGGAGCTTTTCCTCCTGAGATAACGAGTTCAGTCCCCTTAACTCGGATTTCAGAATAGTCAAATTCAACCTTCCGCTTGCCATAAAAATAACTTTCTACTAAAAGCCTTACGGCATCTGCCCATCCTTCGATACTGTCACCAATGATATAGCGACGCGTTCGTCCCGAAGGGCCAACCACAACTGGAAGTTTGTCAACATGACGATACTGTACAGAATACCCAACACCAGTACCCCCCAAAAGAAGAAACATAATTTCAGAAAAAGCTCTGGTATCTTCGATAGGGAGATAAGCACAATTGTAAATGCGGCTTGGATTACGTTCAATTGCTTTCCCTGCAAATTGAAGAGAACGCATGGAGGGCAACACTTTCTTCGTCCTCACTGAGCGTTCATATACATCTCCAATCTGATTAGCAAGGGAGGGATATTTGGCTTGGTGCATAGCCTTATTGCGGTCAATAATTTCATCCCAAGTTTCTCGCCTCTGCTTGTTAGCATCGAAGCGAGCATACTTGGCATGAACGGTGAGGTCACTTAAAATTTTCTGACTTAAGTCCATTAGTCCTCTATAATAATTGTTTCTACTCCTGCTTTCTTAGAACGTCTAACCATATCCCAAGTCCCTCTGGACTGTGGCGTTGGAAACGCAATAACTAAATCAGGCTTTCCTTCATCAAGCATTTGTTGATTACGGGAACTTCCACCTTTCTTTCCGAGGTGGTAATGATATGGGAATTCAATATGGTCTAAACCCCAGTTCTCTGCATACTCAAAAGCCATTTGGTCTGCACCAGTAGGGTACTCCTTATCTGGATCATACCCCGTGATGATAACAGGCCAATGAGATTGCATCATAACACGATAGGGGCTTAGCGTTTCAAAGAGAAGTTTCTTATCGGTAAAATCCCTGCCGCCACAAACTAAGATACGAGGGCGTTCCATGAATGTTTCAGCTCCGGTATGTTGGAAATAATTTCATTCCATTGTTCGGCTAAGTCTTGAATTTCTTTTTGTGAATGCGTATCAGAGCGTAGCTTGTAAGCCCTAGCCCATGCTGCTAAACTCCCTGTTGTATAATAGCTAGTGTACATAGATTGTGGTAGAACCATACGAGCTTGTTCAGGAGCTACATTAGCTTCGAGCAGTTTGAAGTACATATCCTTACAGTCATCAATGAAATTGTCATAAACTTCTTTAATAGGTTGATTTTGTCCTTCATATTCTGACCAAAGAAATTCTACCTTCTCGTCAGAGCTACCTTGCTTCTTATTGTCTGCTGCCCCTCGCCATTCATTAGGAACGAAGAACTTCGGGGCATCATCTACATATCTACGACTAACCTCATTGTACGTAAACCCTACCATATGCTTGAAACGTTGACGAGCTACGAAGATGGGCACTGTCTCTCGCATAGTAATCATAACATGAGAGAACGGAGTCCAATGATTATGAGTTGCAAGGTATTTGATTAGCTTCTGATCACGTTCAGAAAGCACATGATCTATATCAACGATAGCTCCACCTTCTCTATACTCTTTCCAATCCCATTCACTTTCGTTATCAAAGGAGACACGGGCAGCGTTAACTACCCGTAGATCGTCTCCCATGAACTCAATAAGTTCAGCTCGCATCTGTATCAGCTACTTCCAAAATCTTTTCAGCACAAAAGTTTTCATCGAAGTAGACCTGAAGATTGGTGGGCATAGTAGGAGAACTAAACTCCATGTAGAAGGGGGGCTCTTCACTCACCTTAACCAACACAGCATCAGGAACAGTAGTCATGATTTCCTTGAGAACAAGATCAGGGGTGAGACATTCCTGTGCAATGACAGGGAAAGTAAGGGCCAGTAAACTAACCAGCATTAACGGCAAGCGCATTCTTGAACTCCTTTGGTAAGATATTAAATCGAGTACGGCCCCAGCCATTACAACTCTGGCACTGGAACTTCTTATACTTATACACATTGGTCACAGCATAGCCACGCCACTGGATGTGAGCAGAGCCACACTTAGGACAGAGGGTTTTATCTACTTCTTCATAGACAGCTACGTTGGGATGACGACGCATCCAAGGTCTAAATTTGAGATAAAGTTCTTCTAGAACCATAATATCTTGAATGTTATATTCCTTCATCTCAGCCCATGCTTCAGGGTTGTTAGCTAAAACTCCCAACCACAACTCAAATCCGGGGAATTTTTTATGTCCACCTTTACGAAGAACAAGTTCTAAAACATTGGATAAATATTCGAGAGAATTGGATGGGAAATTAAACTCCCATTTGGCAACCTTCAAAGTATCTATTGTTTTATAAGGGGAAGGAGGTCGAAGTCCTAAAACTAA